>JALBUQ010000172.1:0-43635 GCA_024364755.1 Pseudohyphozyma bogoriensis
GAAACCCCTTTTGGGCTGACGATCTGAGCTTCCAGGACCTCCAAAACGTCCAATCCCAACTCGGCGAAACGAAGGGTTTGCTCACTGTTCGCGAAGCCGACCTGCAGCGCCTGCAAGAGGCGTTCAACAGCGTCGAGAATGAGACGCGTCGTCTTGGCGAGTCGCACACCAACGACCGCTTCTCACTCGAGCTGGAGCTCGACCGCGTCAAGCGGGACTTGGCGAGGTACGAGGACGACCTCAAGCGGGAGAAGGCGGAGTCGGAGAAGCGGAGGGATGCGCTCCGCGAGAGGGATATGGCGCTGGCTACTGCTGTATGTTGCTGTTCACGTAAGCTTTTGGATGTGTGCTGATGCTTGGATCATGCAGCAATCGGAGAACAAGGACCTCGAGACTCAGCTCGCTGCCCAGACTCAGACGAGGCTAAGTGTAACGGAGAAGTTCGATGTCACCTCCAAAGTAAGCCTCGATGCGCTACTTTAGACGATCATGGAGGCTGATACCTGGCTTTTAGACCCTGCGCGACGCTCAAAACGAGCTCTCAGCAGCCCGCGACCGACTCCGTGTCGTCGAGGACCAGCTCAGCAACGACCAGCGGAACCTCAGTCGGACGGAGAACCAGTACCGCGATCAACTCACCGAGCGCAACACTCTTCTTCTCACTGTTTATCAGTACATGGACCGCATGGTTGGTGCCGGCGACCGCTCTCCTGTAAGCCTTCCTGCTTTCACCTGTTCTATAACCCCCCGCTGACATGGTATCGTTTGCAGCGGAGACCTGGCCAAGCCGAGCCGAAACCCTTCACCAACTTCAACGTCTTCCACGACAGTCTGCTATCGCGAGTCAAGAACGTCAACTCGATATCGCAATCATTTGATCGCAGAGCAAAGGAGATGGAGGCGAGGTTCTCGGATCAGTTCAAGTGAGGAGATCCGTCTAGATCTGAAGATGTCCACTACTGAATAAGTCTTCCCAGCACACTCAAGCGGCAGCAAGACACCAAGCTTCGGCAACTCGATCGCTTCGAGAGCTCGATCAAGACGGCGGCAGAGACGCAGAAGCAATGGCGTCAGCGCGTGGCGACCAAGCAAGCCGAGCTCGACTCTGCCAAGGTGCGTGCCGCAGGCCATGCTGTGACAGACTGACACTTATTCCTTGTTCTCAACTAGTCCACGACCGCGGAACTCCAGACCCAGCTCGCTGCGCTCCGTCAACGCGCCGCCGTTCCCGGCACCGACTTCGGCACCTCCGCCAAGATGTCTGTCCTCACCACGCGCGCCTCCACCGCCGAGCGTCGCCTCGCGGCGACACAAGCTCAGCTCGCCGACGCAGAAGAGAAGCTTGGACAAGCGAGGACGAAGATTGGCGTCGCGGAGGGCAAGTGGGAAGCGAGGTTGAGGGAGCTCGAGACGAGGTTGCATGCTGCTGAGGAGAGGGTGAAGAGGGAGCGACAGGGCGCGAAAGAGAGGATCTCGGAGTTGAGTGGGGAGATCAAGTACGTGGCTCCTTCTTCCCTTTCTCCCTTTCGCGCTAACAGCCTTTCGCTTCGCAGGAGTCTGGAAGGACAAGTCACGGTTGCGAAGCGGAGAGACCACCTCCTCGACGATGTGCTCAAGGAAGCTGCCGGGTTTACCATTGGATCTCCTTAAGGCTTCGACCTATTTCAATCCTTCGACTACGATATTCACGATGTCCCCTTTGTTTTGCGATACCCTTAGCTAGCTATTCCTACGCACTTCGTTCTCCCGCTTCCCTTGTAGTTTACTAGCGCTCGCACCGTTTTTTTTCCACTCGCCTACCCGTCCCATGAACTAGGAATGGTGGTTTCTTCTTGCTGTACCATGACGCTAGCTTCTCGAATCCAACCTGCCGAGTCTCTTAGTGCACAATGCTCGTCTCTCGCTCCGATGAGCCGCGTCCAGCGCTGCTGCCCATCCACCGGTCATTTTGAACATGATCATTGATCTTCAGACTATCAAGTATTGTTGGTACCGCACTTCATGCGGTGGGAATTAGGAGGAACGGGGGAGGTAGTGCGTAGAACACGATTCCGAGTTCGTGGAATACTATAAAACATGTGCGAAAACAGAGAGATCCAGCCAGAGCCAGGGGGGAAGCTGGCTCAGTCGTTCTTTGTCAAAGGCCCGATGGGGAGGACAAAGTACGAAGTGTCGGGCGTCAACAAGTTGGCCGCCGCGACATACCTGTTGTTGATGAAGGGAAACACGTCACGTCAGCAAGATCCACGTGGCTCCTCATCGGAGCGGAGAGGGGTGAGACTGACCAAGCGTTGAACGCGGTGATCAGACCAAAAACTCCTCCAGCGATGCCAATGTGGGTGTTGGTGAGGAAGAACTTGGAGATGCCGAGAAGCATGAACGTGACTGCAGGAGATGGGGAACGCCATCGGGTCAGCGAGGACTGAAGAACTGGGAAGAAGGGCCAGAAGCAACGCACTAGTAAGGAAGAAAAAGACGCCGGAAAGAGCGACGGAGGATTTGAGCGAAGCGAGGCTGTGGTTCAGAAAGAGAGCTCGGGTCAGCGAGAGCCATGGCTTCCAGGCGCCAGGACGGGGAACGCACAACATGATGACTGGATGGATGGAGGCGTCAGTAATACTCCAAAAATTCGACCCCACGACCACTTACATGTGAAAATCATCCATCCAAGGAGGAAAAATCCAATCGCATCTGCAGCAAGTAGACGGCTCAGCCCAACGACCCAAGTACCATTCTCAGCGCGCGTGAAAGTCACGCACGTTCAAACTCCTCGGTAGTCGCATAAGCGGATCCGATACCAGACCAATCGGAGATCAAAAACGCAAACGACATCCAGAAGCCTCCGTAAGACGAAAAGGCGCTGTTGATGATTTGGGATTGAGCGCGTGCGTGTCAGCTCCCGTAAGCTCAGCGCGTCGCAAACCCCTGTCGGTGTGAAGGGAATGTGAGACAAGCAAAAATATTGGACTCACGTCGCACCAAACGTGTTTCCGGTAGCAAACTCCCACATGCCCGCAAGGAGCTGAGCGAGTCCGCCGTAAAAGAGGCCCAAACCGACGACGACGTTGGGCGTGCTCACGCTCCTCGCATTGACTGTCGGAGATACACCAAATGCAATAGAAACGAACCGAGGTCCAGTCAGCAACGGTCTTGCAACTCCAAATTGTCCTCGTGCTGCCCCTGGGAAGATCGCCGGACCGGGTGCCGTGGGTCCCCATGTTGGAAGCTTCGGCGTCGGAGGGGACGGCACGCCGCCCCGGGGGACTCGGAAGGTCCAAGAAAAAAGCAAAGGCCAAGACGAGAGTGACTAACCATTGACGAGGGAGAGCACAAACGTCGTCAACGCAAAGCCACACAAGCCAAGCGGTGCTGGGTTACCGAAGCGACGGTGGTAGCTGGAAGGGAGTGATTTGGATCAGCACACAAGGTCACGTGTGTGGTGTGGCTCTCCGTGACTCACACAGGGAACGCGGGCTGCGTCTGGTCGAGCGGGTGGCCTGGGTAAAGAAATGAATAGGTGATGATTGGACTGGCGTCAGCGTTCGTTCGTTCCAAGAAACCCGTGACTCTGGTCTTCCGCGCTAACGCCACCCCCATTTCATTTTCGGTGGGGGGTGGGTGGGTGAACATGGTGTACGCCATCGATGCCAACCCTCGTCTCAACAGAAATCTCGCACGGTTTCCCAGCAAAAGAGAGTGTAGACTGACCTCCCGGGGTGATGTTCCTGTTCCAGATGGCCGCTCCTCCAGCATCGTGCGAGAAGCCGCCGTTCTGGCCTGCGGTTGGCGGCGTGCGGTGACCTGCCGTCGTTCCGGCGAGCGTGTTGGCCTTTTCGACGTCCGCCATGGTTGCTTTGCGTTGCTTTGCTGGGACGAAGGTTGGAAGGACGGTGATAGGCTGGAGAGAAGCTGGGGAGCTGAGGGGCGATAAAGGCGCGTTTGTGGGGTGAAGCGGAGGAAGTGAAAGGAGAGAGACCGAGGGAAGGGGAAGGACTCACGCCGCGCCAATCGACGGAGGCCCAACTCGGGCAGGGCAGGAAAGCGCAAGGGCACCAGATGTGGGGCCAGCCTAAAAATCTGGGCAGGAGGACAAACGGAAGCCGACCTATTTTTATGTCATCGCACCTGACCCTCCTCCCCGGTCTTCATTTCGTATGTGACACGTTTTGACCGCTGCCGTTCGGGGATCTTCGTTGGCTGGTCTCGTGCGCCTTGCTGGGCTACCCTCGCTGACAAGCCAGTGCTTTGTCGGTTGCAGCACTGAGAAAGGCAAATAAACGAGGGATGGAAAATTCGGTCGTCTTGGAGCTTGAGTGAAGGATGCCTTTGGGCTGGACATTGACGTGGCGCCTCAATCTCAGCGCAGAGCAAGGTCCCGCCTCCATCACAGCTCAAGTCTAAGGAGGAGATGCGTGATACATGCTTATATAAGACAATGCACAAATTCTGCAGAATGACAAGTTGATCGTCACGAAGTCGAGCAGCAGCGTCGTTCGCCAATCTGCCACGGTCGACGAGTCGCATGAGCTCCGACAGTCGCCAAGCACAACGGCGACCGTCCGACAACAGATGATGGGCATCGGATGAAGCAGGGAACAGCTGAGGACTTCGACCTGACGTGTGAGTTCGTCTCCGGATCAACCATGACCCATCCACCGACCCTCCGGCGACTTTGTGCGCCGTGCCGGCTGGGTACACGTGGCACTCCCTTCACCACAGTACGCGTACTGGTCTGCCTCCACTTCTATAAATACACAGCATCGGATAAATAGAAACAACGAGAAGGAGGGGAAGCGGCGAAGGGTGGCGGTCCAAAAACACAACAAGGTCACGAGTTTCATTGCCGTCGGCTATCGAAACGAAGAGCGTTCTCGATTCACCGTTCGGGCAAGTGGGAGTCTCTCGGCTGCTTGGCGGATGACGGAAATAGGTCACCGAGGGCGTCAGACCGTCGCCGTTGTCCTGGTCGTGAAACGGAGGGACCAGGAGGACAGGCGGCGGAGGAGCGGCACGGTGTGGTGTGGACTGGCTCGGGATTGGAAGGAGTACAAGCTACAGCGCTAGCGGCCTTCCGTAGGTGGCCAGAGATAGCTACAAATAGCGGTGATTTGAACGATCAGAACGATAGGGTTGATCGTTTCGCTGCGTCTGTCGGCGGTCACGAGCTGATCGAAGCGCGCTGGCGGGAGAAAGGTTTTGGCTATCCATCTGCGACTGCGTGAGCGGGGCACCTCGTGTGGCTCCACCCTTTGTCCCCTGTTCCTCTTTTAACCCTCTCCCTCACTCCGCCTCCGCACCTTCCATCCGCCCGCCCTCACACAGGATGCCGTCCGAGAAATCCTCCCCGCCCGCGTCGGAGCACCATGCGCCTGCTGCCCAGGACAAGCCCATCCCCAGCGCCGACTACATCGAGAACTACCAAGGCAAGAGCGGATACTCGAAAAACTTTGCCGCCGTCAGTCCACACTCGGCGCTGGATGGTGTCGTTTGGGGCGTGATGCTGACGAATCTCTACGTGATTTGGGATGTGTATAGATTGCTGAAGCTCAAGGCTTCAAGCCAGAGGATGGACGACTCGTAGTGGACCCGGAGGAGGCCAAAATCGAGTATGGAGAGGAGGCGAGTCCACCCCTCCCTCCACCACACAGCTTCAGCTGACTCTCTTTTCCCTCAAACAGATCGCAAAGACTCTCAAAACGAATAGGAAAGGCACCAAGATCCTTTGGCCTCAGCGTGAGTCCTGCTTTCGCCGTTCCATCACATTTCAGCGGCGGCCCGGGCGTGTGGTGGATCGAGATCACGTTTCGGCGGCGGAGCTGATAAAGGAAATGCAACGCAGCTTCCGATGACCCGAATGACCCTCAAAACTGGTCGCCTGTCAAGAAGAATATTCAGGTGTGTGCAGGCTCTTTGAGCGACCGTTCACGACCCGCTGAGCAGAGGCTCTCTCTCACAGCTCCTCGTCCTGAGTGCGTCGTGTTTCACCCGAGCCGCGTCGCGCGAAGACCCACGAAGGTCAATCGAAAAATGAACGCGCTAACCATTTCTATGCACAACTTCTATCTTTCATGTAGCCATGGCCTCCTTCGTCCCCGACTTCTGTTCTGGAATCGGTATCGCCGGCTTGTTCGGCCTTGCCGCGACGTTCGAGACGACGACGGACGAGATCAACAACCTCACTTCCAACTGGTACGTGTCTGCCCCTGTTCTTCCTCAAAAAAAAACTATTTAAAATGATACAGGAGCTGATTCGCTGGTAATTCGGACTGCAGGTCCATCTTCTGTCTCGGTCCCGGCGGTATCATCGCCGTCATGTTGATCAAGCGCTACGGTCGTCTGCCCGTCCTCTTCTGGTCTCAGGCGAGCCTCACCACCTCTTCTAGATTGAGCTTCAACGGTCAAAGAAACCCGCTGCTGACAATCGCACGATGACCTTTAGTTCATCGGTCTCGGCTTCCTCATCGGCTGTGCTGTCGCGCCCAATCTCAAGACGTTCGCCGCCATGCGTATTCTCAACGCCCTGTTCTCTACTGCACCTCAGGTACGGTGCTTTTTACCTAGGTGCTCCGAAACCGGAGGACTCTAGCACTGTCCGGCACTAAAGGAGCCACGAGCAAGAATGCTGACGTGGTGCTATCCCCCTCCCTCTTCACGGCTTCCACCCTCAAAAGTGCGCCGGCCTGTTCACCGTCTGCGACCTCTTCCCGTTCCACCTCCAAGCTCGAAAGATCAACCTCTGGACCATGGGATTCATCGTCTCGCCCTTCATCTCGCCCTTCCTCCTCGGGTTCATGGTCGCGAGCAAGAGTTGGAGGGACGCCTATTGGGTCGGAGTCGCCTACGTCGCCATCGTCGTGCTCCTCATCGTCTTTGTCATGGAAGAAACGATGTACGATCGTGATGTCGTGCCCTTCCCTGAACGCCCTACCTCTGGCCTACGCTACCGCATCGAGACCCTCCTTGGGATCACCGGGCTGAAGATGGCCAAGTACAGGTGCTCGTGGATCGAGTCGGTGACGACCATGTTTGACCTTGTTTGGAGGCCTCACTGTCTCCTTATTCTTATTTGTGAGTGCCATTCTGGACAGGTCTTAGGCGAAGTAAGGCTGACGTGTGGAACGGACAGATGTCGGAGTGACTTTCGGATTCGGGTGAGCTTTGATTTGGTCATGGTAGATCCTGCCTCCGAGCTGACCAAGTTTTGTTCAAAGAATTGGAATCAACGTCACCAACGCTGTCTTTACTGGCACTCCCCCACCCGTCGGTTACGGCTTCTCGTCTTACGTACGTTTCCTCCTTCGCTCAGATCCTCAGATCCGTTCCTTCCACTGACACCTGAGTCTATCCACAGGGCACCTCGGCGAGCTATGCCACCCCAATTGTCGCTGTCATTCTTGGTGAGCTTGCTGGACGGTATGTGAATGACATGGTGAGACAGCTCTTCCGTTCGGCGTGTCAACCTTGCTGACACCGATGATCAGGTCGCGGACCGCTTGATCAAGCGTAACAACGGAGTCTTTTACGCTGAGGTAAGCCGCCTTTCGCTCATCAATCAAGCTTCCGCTAAATCATGGAGACCTCCTTGCAGTACCGACTCTGGACGACATACCTCGCGATCCCGCTGTTCGTCGCCGGCTTCGTCACGCTCGGCGCCGCGTTCCAGAAGAAGCTCTCGATTGCGGCACTCGTGTTTGGTTGGGGCATGGCGTAAGTCAAGGGCCCATAGCTCTTAAGTTGAACCAATACTGACGAGTTTGTTGTGCGCAGTGAGTTTGCGATTCTCATCAACACGTAAGCTTTGTTTTGTCCCTTGTGAAGCCGATGGTCTGAGCTGATACATTAATTCGCTCCGCAAAGTGTCGCGGTGTACAACTGTAAGTTAAGCGCTTGAAATCACACCGTCTGATGTTCGCTGACCTTACTCCCTCCTCCTAGATCTTAACAACTGCTTCCCATCGCGTCAGGGCGAGGTGTCGGCGCTCGTCAACTTTGCGTACGTCCTCGTTTGTCTCTCCCTCAATATCAACTTACCATTTTGACGGTGTCTAATGCTTGTACAGCCGTACAATGGGCGGATTTGCGGTGCCTTACTACCAGGTCCCCTGGTCTGAGGCCGTTGGCACGCTCAAAGTGTTCGTTGCCCTCCCTCGCGCGGGCATCTGTTTTCGCCCGTAGCTGACCCTTTCACGCAGTTTCGGAATGGAAGCTGGTGTTGCGGCGGGCTTGTTCCTTCTCATCATTCCGTTCCTTCAGATCAAGGGTCCTGCTTTGCGCCACAAGTTCTCCGTCAAACACTGAACTGGAAGGAAGGGAAGGACACGGGTGGGGCGATATGGGTATCTGCTAATCATCTTTGACATAAAATGGATTTAATCTTGGTAGCTAGTTCAGGTCTGACTGCGCTCGGGGTGTCGATTGGGAACACGTCAGCGCTGCTGGAAGGGGCTTAGTCAGCAGGCCCTTCCATTCCGCCCAAATCGCTTCCGCGCGTCCCTTTGCTTCCGGCCATCACCTCGACCCGCTCGCAACAACGACACGAATGCAAATGTGACACTATCACATCATGCGACTTTATGACTTGGTCTGATCCTGCTGCTCGTGCTGGCGTTCGCACGCTCGAACGACGCTCATCGTCCACCTCGGCGCGAAATTTTCCTCCTTCTTGTCGCGACGGCGCGCGCTCCCTATCGACGAGCGCTGAGGCTGGCTGGCTTTCTAGCTCTTTTCTTCTGCTTCGTAGTAGTTGGTTTCTCTATAACTGTCTAGGTGAGGTCGCATTGCTCGGAACGGGAGGACTAGGGGGCGAAGCTGACCAGAGCCCCGTTGCATCGCCAGGCTTGCTCTTCTTCCTTCGCATACATCTCCATTTCTCCCATCGTCACCCACAATACATCATTTCACCCTTACCCTCATCTCCGCCTTCCAGCTCGTCTTAAGGCACCCAGCAGAGGTCAACCCTCCCCCTTGCTCACGAGCTCGGAGGAGCGGCCCTCATTCCCCTCTCGTGGGCTTCATTGCTGTCGGTTCTGAGTCATTACGAGCTAAAATCGATTTTATCCACTCTCTTCATTTCGCTCCCATCCCATCTCCTTCGAGGAGGGGTGCGCGACTTCGCCAACTTGGTCTTGCTCGCTCGTGGTGGGGCCAAGGGCGGGGTCGACGTGCCGGGGCGGGGGTGGTCCGAGGTGGAGGTACATCCTCTTGTCCCAGTTTCTTTTTTCTGATCGGCCGAGTCAAGCAAGCCGACCGCTGCTCTGGCTCGCATGGCGCCCGCGCCTATTAACCGCTTCCTCAGCTGCTTCGTTTGTCTTCTCATCCGACGCCCGGTCAACACCGCCGTTTTTCATCCACCGACCCTACCCCTTCTCCCTCCACTTGCACGGCCCATCGTATTTCCCATCACTCCCTTCCATCCATCTCCTCTGTCCCTCCCTCCCATCCCATCCCATCCCATCCCACAAACACCCCAGCTTTCCAGTCGTTCGTCGCCTCGCCCCTTTAACACTCCACGGCAGGCTACGAACGATGGCTGACCGGAAGGGACTCTTCGGAGTCCTTTCGCGGTCGGTTACTGGACGAAAGCGAGAGCGATGGTCCTTCTACTCACCAGACACGTAGCATCTCGCTTTGTCGTGATTCGGTCCAAGAAGTTGCCGGCATTTCTTTTTTGCGTAGCACTCTTTGAAGTAGCTCTCTGCAAATATGACTTGTTTCCACTACTATTTCCTTCGCCCGAGTTTGGCTCTTATCACTCGCTGAACAAGAATCAACGGAGCAAGAGGTAAAGATTGGGAGTGTGACGTTACAACCCACACGGTTGGCGGCGACTCGTCTCCAGGAAAGCTCCCAACTTCTCCACTTTAGTCCCCTTCGACCGCCAACCGCTCCCTTGACTCTTGAAGCTCGACTCGAACAGCTTTACCTGGAGCCTCGGTACGCCGACCTTGACCAGCTCATCTTCCACCGACTTGCGCTGCTTCCCCATCGGCAGCAAGTTGGTGACGAACAAGGACAATGTGAGTTGTGAGACTTTAGACAAACTTGGAAAAGAGAGAGAAAGTTCGTGTAGCAGGCCCTTGTCGACTGGCGTTGCACAGCCGAGGCGAAGCAATGAAACGTGGGCGGCAACGAGTAAATTCTCACCAGCAGGAGTTCCTTGTCGAAGGGCGCAAATCACCTTTTCAATAGGAGAGGGTAACGGAAAGTTTTTTTCAGGAAAAAGGCACCAAAAGATGATGAGGATGAGCACGAAGAGCTACATAAACCCGGCTTTGCGCAACGCTTTGAACCCTTTCCTCGCCGCCGCCTTTTTCGCCAGCGCATAATGCATGAATGGCTGATGCTCGTCCCAACCCCAGCTATAAAAAGAGCCACAGGTCAGCAAAATGAAGCCAGTCTGCTGTAGCTCGAGTTTTCTTACTTCTGGGGAGGAGCAGGCGGGCAGTGCCCCGTGTTGAGGTTGTGCGCGTAGCTTGGCTGCCCACATACGCCGCAGAAACCAGCGCCCGCTTGTGGGACGCCTGGATAGCTCAGCTGAACCGGGCGGTTCATGTTGGCTGACCTGTTTGATTGAAAAGACGTCGCTTAGTAGCCCGCTGCAGGCTTGCGTCGAGGAAAACGCTCACTGTACCAAAGGAGGCGGTGGGCAAAGTATGGCCCGATACACTCCATTCCAACCATGTCGGTGCATTGGCTGACTACAGATATTGCAGGCCGGTGGATCAGCTCGTTGCGTAACTTGAGGCCTCGGTTGAATCATTCGAGGCATCGATGGAACGGCCGGGCTGGACACGCACCATTTAGCGTCAGTTTCCGCAACCGTTTCAGAGCAAGTGCAAGAGAGCTCACTTGACCACGCCTGGAGCAAGTTCCATTGGAGCCGCATAATGACCACCAGCCTGGAAGCCGAAGCTCGCAGCAGCCAGGGGTTGCCATCTCTGCCACACCTCGACAGCTGGCAGAGTTCCGAAAGCCCAGACTGCACCGCCCCCGTGGTTTCCGTCGCTGTATTGAGCTCCATGAGAGATCCTAGCCACTACATTCAGCCATAAAGTGGTCAACGAGGTAAAGAAGGTGCGTACTCATTCCTGACTACGTCCTGAAGAACACTGTCCTTGGGAGGCGACAGGCGCTCTTTGGAAAACTCGTCTCGATGTTCCTTGATCAACCGTTTGAGCAGTGGCTTTCGTAGAGCCCAGTACTGATAAATCTGGGGAATCCCATCCGCTGAGTCCCTTTTTTCTGTAGCAAACAAACGAGGTCGGAAAGAACAGGAGGGAGGGAGTTGTCAGCACCATGGAGTCGCCCGGATTCAAGTCCAAACGCACAATCTTCATTTGCAGGGGTCTAGCTTGGTTGAACGCTTCTTTGTAGCATTCCCACTTCTATTGTGAGGGTGTCCGGCAAGTCTGGTAACCATCAGTCGTCAGCGGTCGAGGATGAAGGGCAGAAAAGGAGGATGAAGGGCAGAAAAGCTGACGAACCCGGTACTCGTTTTCCGAGAAGTCCGGTTTCTTCGCTGAATCCTGCGGCTGCGAGGACATGGCGATGTCCAATGCCCTGGAGGTAGAGACTAAACAAAGTGAAAGAGTGAGAGGAAGAAAGACTTGCGGTGAGGAGGCCGTCTCCGGGGTGATCCTCGGACATTGTCACCGCCTCGTTCGGGCAGGAGGCCGAAAGCCTGCTGCTGGAAAGCACAATCGTGTGCAGTTGTTCCAAGCTAAGCATCGGCTAGATATTATAAAGCAGTCGAGTTTTTCTTCTCGAGTTACTCTTCAGCTCCAAAGGCCTCAAAAGGTCCGTGTCGTTAAATTGCACCAGCCCATCTACCCCTCAACACCAACCATCGGCCTCCCACCATCCTCCCCACCAATCAACCCATCCTTCATGATCTTCTCACGGAATCTCTGGAGCACGATGGGCGAGTTTTCGTACTCCTTCGCTCGGATGCGGAGCGCGTAGGAGGCTAGGACGAGGGGGGGAGGACAAGGGGGTGACGTGGTGGGAAGGGAGTCAGTCAGCTCTCCCTGACCGTGCGACTCCTCCACTCATGCACAGAGTCAGAGAAGAGAAAGCGTCAAACTCACCACTCTCGACCTTGGCCAAACTCTGATCCAACACCGCGAGCTTCTTCCCGAACCCCCAGACCACGTTCGCGAGCGGGTCCATCTCGGCCTTGAGCGCTCTCATCGTCCTCGCAATCTCGTCGATCGACGGCATCCTCGTCAGCTCTTGTGACGTGCTATCTGGATTGAGGGAGGTAGGTTGGGAAGGAGGAGGAGCAGAGAGGGAGGAGCCGATGGAGGAGATGGCGAGGCGCATGAGTTCGCCGGTGAGGTCTGCGAGGCCGCCGAGGTAGTCTGGTGCGGTGAGTTTTATTAGAGGTTTAAGCGAATCCGGCTCGGAAGTTTTTGGTGCTGAAGATGCTGGAGCTGGTGGTGCGTCGGTGAGGGCGGAGGAAGTGGAGGGGTTGAGAGTGGCGTCGGAGGACGATGGCGCGGAGGGCGAGGGGAGGAGGTACGCGGAACACTCAGAGAGGGTCGCGATAGTGCCGTATTTCAAGTAGTGGTAGAGCGTGAGGGCTTCGAGCTGCAGGTCCAGATGGGAGGCGTCAGCTGGGGGGGTGCTGGTGATGCGAGGAGCGCGCCAACGTACGAGTTCTTGGACACCTGGACTGAGTGATCTTTCGTATCTGCTCATGTGTGAGTTATAAGTCAGCCACTAGGCGAACACCGTCCATTTAAGCTGGCACGCCTGATCATCCACCGACCGCACAGAACGGGGACGCACCTCCAGAACCCTTCCTCGCCGGCCTCCTCGCCCAACTTTTCTAGCAGCACTTTGATCTCATTCAACTTGTCCTCAGCTTCCTTGAACACCGCGTCCCTCGGCCTTGACGTGATCCTGTCGTCCCCACCGTGCCGCCGCGAAGCAACAAAGTGAGCGCACGAGCGCGAGGACAGAGAACCGGAGGAAGCGAACGCACCGGTGCAGAGCAAAGATCATTTTTTTCGAGAGAGCAGTCACATCTCGAGACAGTTTGATGATCCGTTCGCGGCGGTCGTACTGCTCCCAGACCATCAGCACGGAGGCAAGCTGGCTCAGCGAAGGCGAAAGGACGGACGTGCGAGTCGAGCTGTGAGCGGTACGCTGTGAAGGTCGATTGTAGGAAGTCTGATCTTGACATGGTCGAAAGTCGTGTGAGAAGTGATCCGACCAAGGGACGCGACTCAACAAACAGACCTGGTTGGGCCGAGCTCGACGAGGCGACCAGCCAGAGTCCGAGGAAGTCCACCCGCGCGCTGACGTGGCTTGAGCCCCACGCCGAATTCTTCCATCATACAGCTTCCACAAATACCCGCCTCAGGTCAGATTTAGTGACGCCTGAGCACCCACGTCTGTCTTTTTCATTCGGCTACGTATTTGCCGCCGCGCTCCAAGTCGCGTCGGACGTGCTCGTCGGCCTTGACGTTAGCGTACACCCGCGCCTTCAGCTCCATTTCTCCCTCTTTCGCTTTCCACCACCACAGGCATTAAGCCAGAATACACGACAGACTCTATTATGACCCCTGCGAGCCCATCAGAAGTGCTCTGCCCGCTCACTTGCTTCGACAACGCCATCAACCTCGTGGGCATGTGCGTCCAGTACGTCTTAACTCCGAGCACCCCACTCGATGTCGACAAAATCGAGAACGCTATCGCGAGGGTCGTCGACAAGTGGAGGCTACTTGCTGGAAGACTGGTGTGGCTTAAGGACCAGAAGGTGCGTCCTCGACCCTGCTGTACCGATGCCGAAACTTGTGAAACCGATAGCAAATTGCCGAACCCAGATCTGGGCCATACGCGTCCCCATCGGCTCTTTACCGCCCAACTACGCAACTTACATCTTCACGACCACCCAATCCACCAAATCCTCCGGGTTCACCCCTCCCGTCCTGACGCCCTCCACCATCGAAGCCTTCGGCCAGCCCCCACGCTCCGCCTTCGTGAGCCCCAAAGCCGTCTTCACAAGCTCGGACCACCAGAAACACCCTTTATTCTCCTTTCACGTCACCGTTTTTCCGGACTGCACGTGCATCGGCGTCACCTTCCCGCACGGGGTGTTCGACGGCGTCGGGTTCGGCCACTTGCTTCGAGCGATTGATGCGGAACTCAATGGGAGAGAATGGGAGGTGCCGCCGCTTGAGACTATCAATCCTGTTGATACGCTCCTGAAAGACGTGCCGATCGAGGAAGGAACGAAGTTTGAAGGGTACAAGACTGTTACCAAGATGTCGGCGTGGAGCATGGCCACCATGCTCGCGTCGCTGGCGTTTCAGCATGTGTGGCACGGGGTCGAGCGTGGACAAGTATACTTCGGCAGAAACGTAGTGAAGGGAATTGTCGATCCGGTAAAGAAGGAGGTCATGGAGAAAAGTGGAGGAAAGGAGTGGGTGTCGACGGCCGACATCATGAGTGCTTGGATCGTAAAGGCAAGGGCTTTGTCTCAGCTCTCAAGAGTTGTACGCTCACTGACACAGCTTTACTACTCCAGGCAGCGTACTTGAACGAGCCCAACAGTCCGAACACGCTCTCGATGGCGTACATCTTCGACGCTCGTCCCGTGTTGGCGGAAGCCTCTGGGACCTCATTTGATTCCTACCCAGTAGGCCCATCCTACTCTCACTCATTCTGAGCTATGAGCATGACCATTTCGTTTCAACTAGCACAACACGGTCCTCTACTCCGAGTTCACCGGCATCCCTCTCTCTTCCCTCCCAACGACCCCACTCTCAACCCTCGCCCTCCACTTCCGCCACGCGCTCACCACGTCCCGAACCCTCAAGCACGTCAAACAACGCCACTACGACTCTCCCGACTTTCTCGCGTTCAGACGACCTTACGGCGTCGACACGTGGGGGTTCAGTAATCAGACGAAAGGGAGGTACGATCAGGTTGATTGGGGAGGCGGTCCGATTAAGGACTTGTTGGTCAACCCGATGCCGATCAATGGTGACAGTATTCCGCTGGTGAATGAGTTGGATGGTGGGATCATCATGTCGATGGATTTGAGGTGCCTTATTTTTGTTGCTTGGCGTGGGGGAGGCAAGGAATGACGTGGTGCTGATATTTACGTTGGGCAGGAAATCACGGTGGAGCTCGATCAAAGCGGAAATGGAAAGATTCAGGAGAAGGGAGCAGAGACTGGTGGTATAAGCGCTTTTTTGTTGGACATGAAACACTCTCTTGTAATCGCGTCCTCTGTCGACGGACACCAGCCCGCAACCAAAGACGGGAGCCCGCTGATGCCGGCGTGAAGGCACATCTCTTCTGTTGCTCCGAGACCCAGCAAGGATAAGCAAACTAAGCTAGATATCAAGCATTTGTCTCTCATCGAAGTAAGAAACAACCAAGCCTAACCGGCATTAAGCGCCCTCCTTGTCCTCCTTCTCGCCCCACGCCGCACTCCCCTGCTTGACCAACTCGCCCATCTTCGCCACCCACTCTTGACCGATTGACTTGCTCCTCGTGAGCTCTTCACCGAGCTTCTTCGAGTTTCTGTAGAGATGAAAATGAGGAGACAAAGTTCAATCAGCCTGGTAGTATGTAGAGAAAAAGAGAAGAGAGAAAAGCGACGCACGACTGCGTCATCCCAAGCTCCGTCCCCAGCCTCGCGAGCTCATTCTTAAGCCCCTCCATCTCCCTCTTCAGCCCCTCAATCTCCTCGTCCCTGTCCGATACCGACACCTGCAAGCCTCCCACCATCTCACTAAACACCTTCACAAGTCTCTTCGCGACTTCCTCCTCCCCACCTTCGACGAGACTTTCAACCTCCTCCGCGCTGAACCCCCTCGCACCCAACAACGTTCCCCAACATTCCTTCGCCTTCTTCCTCCCTTCCCTGAAAATTATCTCCAATTCTTCCAAATCCTTCACCTTCCCATCGAGCGTACGGAGCAGCGCGTCCACCTGGTTCCTAACGACCTCCTCGATGCTCTCGTCAGCGTCGACTCCAACCGACCCTCCCTCAAGAACACCAAGCTTGTCCAACCCTCGCCTCAAGACATCGCTCAAAGCACTCATCTTTCCTCTAAACCTCTTCTTCTCATCCTCCGACTCCCTAATCAGCTCCTGAATCCTCGCCGTCACGCGCTCAACGACCTCCTTCTTCGTCTCGATGCTTGTTGACGACTCGACGCCAGCTACGGCGGCAAGACGGTCTAGGGCAGTGCCGAGTTGGACGAGGGTGGCGTGCGAAGCCTGGAGGTCGATGTCGAGCGAGGTGATCTTGGTCGTCGCGTCGGCGAGGGCTGCTTGGGTCGCGAAGTGGGCACTGTGAGGAACGGGGGGCGGTGCAGGAATGGACACGTCAGCATAATGTTCTCGTAAAAGCCAGCCGAAGGGAGCAAACGGAAGTCAGCTGAAAGAAAGAAAAAGAAAGAAACGCACTGCTTTTCCTGCTCGAGCGCTGCAGCACCCTCCGTCTTGAGAGCGATGATGTCGTCCTGCCTGGCCTTGACGACTTCCTCAAGCTTGACGACCTCCTCCGCCTTCTCAGCCAACTCCCGCCTGACCTCAACCAGCTCTTTCCCCTTCTCTTCCAACTTCACACTCATCAACCTCACAGGGTCTTCCTCTTTCTCAACCTCGACCCACACATCCTTCATCTTCACTCCTCTGCCGACCTCCTTCTCACTCATCACCGGCACGACTTGCACCTCCTTCCCACTCCTCGGAACTACAGCCATCCCTCCCATCCTCTCCTCAACCCTCTTCAACGCTCTTCTATCACTTTCCGCCTGGCTCTCCGCGTTCTTCCTCGTCGTCGTGAGCGCAATCTCCGTCGCCGCGAGCTTGGCGGCAGTCGCGGTGAGCGCCTGCTTCGCTTTCTCGAGCTCGGCCGTCGTGCTCTCGAGTGAGCCGACGGTGGTGGCGTGAGTGCTAGTGAGAGCGGTGAGCTCGGTCTTAGTGGAGGTAAGCTGGGACGTGAGCGAGGTGATGGAGGCTTGAAGGGCGGTGGTGTTGGAAGGGGTGGTGGCGACGTCGGGCAACTTGAGGCTCCTGAAAACGCGCGGTGGGTAAACAACAAGAGTCACCTTCAAAACTTCGAGATGAGTCAGAGATTTCTCAGCAAAAGATGACGCACCCATTCAAACCGGAACCCCCAACGCCCAACCTCCTGCCCACGACACTCTCGCTATCCGTGTCGCCCTCCTCCGCCTCACTATCCGCATTCGCATCTGAATCCGCGCCCTCCTCCCTCCCCATCCTGCTCAGCTCCTCAAACTCCGGCTTGAGCGGCGAGCTCGTCCCGGGCGTGGGCAGCCTCGCCAGCGTTCTCGCACCCGTGCTGGAGCTCGTGTCGGCGTTGGCGTTCGTCGGGCTCGAAGGCGCTTGCTCGTCGTCGGCGTCGTTCGCGTCTGGAAGCGGAGGCGTACGATCCTCCTTTGCCGGTACGTGACTTCCGAAGTCGACGTTCGAGTGCGAAGGCGCCGGCGAGGCGAGAAAGCGCGCGACGTCGTCTTGGAGGTCATCGTCGGGGCCCTGACCTCCTCCGGGCGACGTGGTGCGGTTCCCGTTGTCCTGAGCTCCCCCGCTTTCGCTTCCACCGCCGTACTCCCACTGCTCTCCACCGTCGTTGAATCCATCTTCTCCACCCATATACTCCCCTTCCGGCGCGAAGCGGTACACGACGCCATCCGAGTCGACGTCCCTCTCCTCCTCACCCTTACCAGCCTCACCCTCCTCTTCCCCACCACGCTCGTCATCACTCTCCGGCAACTCAATCCCCCCATCCCGCGCCCTCTTCTTCAACTCCAAAAACCCCCTACTCAACACCCCATTATCGTTCTCCAACTTGTCCCTCTCGCTCTGCATTGCGGCGAGTTGGGCCGACAAGAGCGCGTAGAGTTTTGCTGGGCTCAGCATGGCGAACGTCTCTGGAATGAGGATGGGCGTCGCACTGCCGGAAGTGGAAGTAGATGAGAGGGAGGTGAGGGACGAGTCCGAGTCGTCGCCGTCCTCTGAGCTCGCGAGGGCTTTCGCCTTGCCTTTGCCCTTCGTGGCCTTCCCCTTGTTTTTCGGCACCGCCTCGAACGACACTTTCGCCTTCTTCGCCACTCGCTTCTCGCCGCCCTTCATACGTCCCCTCCACTTCTTCCCCTTCCTTCTCGAAGCTTTCTTCTTCTTGCTCGAGGCCTCGTCGTCGTTCTCCGAGTCGGCATCTTCGTCCGAAGAAGAGCCGGACGACGTGGGCGGAGGAGGACGCTTGCGACGCGGTTTGGGGGTTGCCTTGGGGCGAGGGAGTTTTTTGGTTGGGTGTGGCGGAGAGCTCTGGCTGCTTGCTGGTGGAGGAGTTGGAGAGGAGGGAGGGCGAGGGGTGTAGGTCGCGAGGAAGGCGATGGCGGCGCGTTCGTCGTCGGAGGAATCGTTTTCGCTTCCCTGTGTTGACAATGAGAGAAAAGTCAGCTTCCATCGAGAACATGGATGTAATGTAAACCTCGAATTCAAGTGAGAAAGAGATTCACGGTGCCGCCTCGCTCGTCGTCCATCTCGCTCCTGACCCCCAGTCCGAGCTTCACGCCGCTCTTCCTCGCCTCGAGCGCACCGATGTCGATCAAATGCTTCTTGGACTTGGTGATCCAGTGCTTCGCCGGAAGAGAGTGGGTCGTCGGTCGAGCTTGCGCGTGCGCTTTGACTGCTCCGAGAAGAAGTGGTCAGTCCGATGGGTTGGGCTCCGCGCCGAGTCACGACCAAAGTTGAGTAGAGAGAAAAAAAGTGAGACGCACCTGACAAATTAACCGCACCATTACCCACGACTGGCTCCTTTCTCCCCTTGTTCCTCGAGAGCGAGTAGACGGCGGTGAGGACGCGCTCGTTGTACGTCAACGCCTTGCCCTTCGCTGGCCTGGGCTTCGCGATGGCGGCAGCTTTCGGGCCGTCGCGACGAGCGGACGACGATGGTGCTCGTTTTTTGGTGGTGGAGGTGCTCGTGCGAGCCATGGCTGAGAGGGTGGCTCGCGGGAGGGGGAGGGGGAGGGGATGCACGAGTGGAGGGAAGGAAGCAGAGAGAGGAGCTCGGCGAGCCTTCGCAACTTGGGCTGCAGCTGTCCACGGACATCCTTCGAGCGAGATCTGTGGATCAGGCTTACTTACATTTTGATCATTGTTTACTTTGTGTAGCTCTGCATAGCACGTCGCGTGCTGTCAAGTCTTCTGGAACACGCATGGACGAGAAGCAGTTGCGACACGTGGTCATCGTCGTTCTAACATGGTCAGCTCCCGTTTCCGGTCAGTGTCGGGTCGCACATACTGAAAAACTTCATACAGATTTGCTTTAGTCATTAAAAGCAGCCGCACTGCACATAACGCAAGAAAGAGAAGCGGCCCCCCTGTCTCTGGGCACCTCAAAGTTCTCGTCGTCAAGCGCTGGTGCTCTTGGACGCTCGCGCACCGGCACCATGCCCATGCGATCGGATGGTTCAGAGTGAGCATCTATCTCTAAATCTATTCATAGTTTAACTGACCATTGCCGGCTCAGTCCACCGCCCGCGAAGCGTCAGAAACACCCGCAAACATCGCTCAACACGAGCGCGCTCCCGCCCCTCGACACGACCGTGCTCGCCCCCATCGCCTTCCCAACGAACCTCGGTCAATCTTATGCATCATTAGGAGCCGATCTAGTCCGGAGTTGCGCCAAACGCGCCGTCTTGTCTCGCCCGACCGCCCTGTTGACCGACCAGACGCTCGAGGTGTGTCCTCCCTCCGCCTTGCGGCGACACAGAGTCATCGAGAGCTAATAGGTGTCACTTGGTAGGCACTATGTCCGCAGCTAACCAGCCACGACACCCTCGCCAAACTCGCACGACACTACCTTCCCACCGAGGCCGGCGCCGACCTCTCAACAAATACGGCATTGAAGCACTCCTCTCGCGCCTTCCGCACCTTCGTCGGCTTCCACGCCGCCAAACCTTCCACCAGCACTGGCATCCAGCCGATTACGAGCTGGCTTGACGCCATCTTCTCCCCCGACGTGTTTGCCGTGCTCAAGCCCCCGACCCCGCCGCCTGTTGTTGCTCAACCCCCGACGGAGGCAAAGACGGAGAAGGAGGTACAGAAGGAGAGTAAGAAGGCTAAAGGGAAGAGAAAGGCGCTGGATATGGTGGATCTGACTGGAGATGACGAGGAGGACGATGGGATGGACGAGCCGAGTCCGAAGGCGAGTACGAGCGTTAGTACGAGCGGCGGGGATGCGCGGCCCTCGCCAGCGAAGAAGATGAAGGAAGCACCGTTCGTCTCCTTTCTTGCTTCTCTCTGGGTGGGTAGAGTTAGCTGACCCGCAGCGTTGCAGTGCGCCAAAGATCCAGCCGGTCGCACCACAACCTCAACCCGTCGCACCACCCCCGCCAGCGGAGATGAAGGCCAATGACTCTCCGTTCGTCCAAGGCCACTTCCTTTAGCCCTTTCTGATCCTAGTTGACCCTTTTTTCTGAAATATAGACCGCACCCACTCCCCGCACTTGCACCATCAACGAAACCGGCACCAGCGACGAAGGTCAAGGAAGCGCCGTTCGTCTCTCTCTCTCGCTTTCTCTCCCCTTGGGATGCCAGCTGACCTTTTTCGTTACAGTAGCTCCCGACCTCGTCCAGTCTCACCTCCACTAGCTGGAACGGTGGCAGCCCCACCAAAGAAGTCTACTGAAGCGTTGTTCGTCCCCGCCCTTCTCTCACTCGGTCGCTGCAGGCTAACCTCATCCATTGCAGTGATCCACTACCACGACCGGTTTTGCCAACACCAAGTGTAACACTCAAGGAGTTGGCAAAGACCGTTGAGAAGCCTCTGTTTGTCTCATCTCTATCGCTGTTTCGACGACGGTAAACTGATTGCTCCATCTGTCGCAGCGAGCCACGCCCACGCCCACCGCCAGCGACCCACCCACCAGCCTCCATGCCGGTTGTGCCGCCGAGAAACATTCAGCAAGCACCGTTCGTCGCTCTTCTTCTCTTTTTGTCATCGATCGTTTAGCTTAACGCTTCCGTGCAGCGCGCCTCTCCCTCGCCCACCTCCACCAGCAATCCCCTCGCCAGCTCCTCCACCGGCAATCTCACCGCCAGCTCCTCCACCAACGGTCCCCTCGGCCGCTCCTTTACCCACAGCGCTTTTACCAGCTTGCCCACCAGCACCCACAGCGCTTTTGCCGGCTCGCCCACCAGCACCGACAGCGCTTTTGCCGGCTCGCCCACCCGCACCACCCGAACGTCCTACCTCAAGCTCCAACTCTCCAAGCCAGTCCTACCTCCTCGCCTGCAGCACCCCAACCCGCCCTCTCACCACCTCACCCGCCCCCAAAAACCCTCTCATTGTCCTCGACCTCTCCGGCGTCCTCCTCCACCTCTCCTCCAGCAACACCGTCACCTACCGAGCATACCTCTCGACTTTCTTCTCCTATCTCTGGAAACGGTGGAATGTCGCCGTCTTCTCTGGGCTCCCAAAATCGCAGACGGAGCAGTTGCTCTCAGAGATGGGCGTCACGTTTATGAGGAAGTGGGGAGGCGCTCAGCCGGAAGTTGGGGAGCTCAAGATTGGCGTGTTGAGCAGCCAGGACGTGATTGTGCCGCCGACGGGGCTGAAGAAGAAGAAGAAGCAGAAAGCTGTGAGGAAGGAGGAGGAACGGGCGGCGAGGAAGAGGAGGGACCTTGAGCTCGTGTGGAGTAAGGTCGGGGACGCGTGGGGGCCTCACAACACGCTGTTCCTCAGCTCAGATGTTGACCATGCTGTGCGCTTTGTCCTCTCCTCTCTCTCTCTCTCTCAAAGTCCGATCACTGATCCTCGCATTGCAGGTGCTCCAACCCTACAACCATCTCGGCATCCACCATTTCTACCCCGGTCTCCCCGAGATCTTCCCCGAAGCCGATTCAGCAGACTTGACCGACGCGCTCCTCATCTCTACCATCTCGCTTCTCGAAGCCGCGAGAAAACTCCCAAACATCGCTTACGGGATCAAGCACAGCGACGATAGTCTTGAGGCGAGACGGGAGGACGTCAGCAAGATGGTTGAGAAGGGTCAGAGGATCTGCGAGTCGTTGAGGGTTAGGTTCCAGAGCGGGTGGGATAAGGATTGGAAGAACTGGCCTTGAGTAGCTTTTTTGAGGGGATGGGTGTGAACGAAGGACGCGGTTTTTCCGATTTTCTTGCGATGCTTGGAGACAGCCGGGTCACGTGGTGGACAGAGAGGCAAAGATATCTTCAGCTTTCAGCCTACAAGAATGGTGAAAAAGGTCGAAAAAGGCGTTCGAAGGAAATGTGCACATGTTTTCTGTCGACTCACAGACCCAGAGAAGTGTAGAGGCAGGAGGTTCGTAGACCCGTGACCATACTGCCACACAAGATGGTTGTGGCGTGACAGTTGTAACCAGTCAAACTGACATTCACTCCGCTTTCCACACAGAATAAACCATGAATTGAGAAACTCGCGTTCTTTGTATGAGTATACTGCTTCTCGGTTGGGAAGGAGCGAAAACTCAAAAGCGTGCAAGCGTGTTCCGTCCTGTCGTGCAAAAATGCGGTGCAGGCCGCTCTAGCTGTCGCGCAGAGACCGTGCAGAGCTCGAAAGAGTGAGATTAGCGAGTTTCCGGCCCTATGCAGCTCTGCTTCCGTAATCTGGGCACAGATTTGGACGGAAGAGCAAGTGACGTCGGGCCGTCCTTCGTGCCTCTGGCGCGTCGCATGGGCGGTCAATGAGCGCCAGGCCTGGCCTTTACAGCAGAAGGAGCAAAAAGCATCCAATAGCAGACAGCACACAACTCAGCCTGTGAATTCATCGAAGCAAGTGCTCAGCACTCATACTCGAAAGAAATCGTCGACTTAAGCGCTGGGAGGGCAGAAAGAAGAAAGTGGAGACCAAAGCAGCGTGCCGCCCAATCCTCGAAGGGGGAGGGGGAGCTCGTCGTACATTTGGTACTATACGTTGGTGAGTGAGACGCGGGAGAGCGGCCCACTTGTCGAAATGGGATGGTTTCGAGGCTGGCTGAACTAAGGGAGAGCCCAAAGAGGGCAAGCGATAGGCTCGCGACGAGGGGCCCCCACTACCCGCCCTACAAGCTCCACTTCACCACAAGTCTCTGGAAGAGAGTAAATGGTTGAAGAAAGGACAAGGAGGCGAAGCGAGCGGGTGCCCTCGGCCCTCGCGCGACCCGACTTCGGCGCCTGCGCCCTCCGCTTCTCGCGTTTCACCGCAAACTGCGTCAAATGCATTGATAGCACCGATTCCCAAGAGCTGGGTATAGTCCTGTTCTCTCAAAGTTACAACCTTTCCGACAGCTGTGGCTTCAAAGCCACTTTGCAGGGCGATGATTCGCAGAACGGTAAGGGTGTCGAAAATGGGGACCAGGCGCACCGACACTTGCTTCTTCTTTCACATTGCATTAAGCAGTGAACTCCAGCTCTAGCCCTAGTTGGTCGGCCCGTTTCTATTGAAATGGAAGCGAAACCCAAAAAGCGCGTTCAGTCCACTCGCGAGACGTTGCGATGGAGGACACTTCGACTGTCCGGTAACACCGCAGCGACAACAGCAGCAAAAAAGACCAAGACGAAGCATGTCTTTCCCCTCCAATTCTAAAGCACGAATGTGGGAGGAAAGCAGCATCGTCCGTCTTTCCGCTGAGTGTCTACCTAAGCAGACGAGAAAGTGAACAACAAGCGTTGCCCTTTCCAACTGATAAAGTCCCCTTCGAGCTTTCACCCGCAAGAACCCAGACTTGAATCCATCAAATCGAGCGCCCAGCACTCGGATCTGGAAAGAAACTGCCGAGAGGCGCGCTAGGAGGTCGCGAAGGAGGAAGTGGATCGAAGCGACGCCTTCTCTGCAACAGCGTGCCGCCCCCACACATGGCCAGCTGCTACTTTTTAAGTATAAACTGTTGAAAATGTGGTGGCCTCGCTTGACAGGTGAAGCGAGAAAATTGCCCCTCGTCGACAGACGACAGCCTTGATCTCAGCTGAACGGGACGAGCACGGATGGAAGCCAAGCGGAAGCAGCACGACGGCGTGCCCTCACTTGACCTTCTTTGTGCTCAGCCACGAGGCAGCTCAAA
This sequence comes from Pseudohyphozyma bogoriensis, assembly GCA_024364755.1. Taxonomy (NCBI): domain Eukaryota; kingdom Fungi; phylum Basidiomycota; class Microbotryomycetes; family Chrysozymaceae; genus Pseudohyphozyma; species Pseudohyphozyma bogoriensis. Next base: position 24,073 of record JALBUQ010000172.1, read on the forward strand.
GTAGTGTTAAGAAGTGGAAGAAGTGGAAGGAAGGGAAGCGAGTGGCGGCCCCTTCGGCCTTCGCGACTTCGAGCTCGAACGTCGGGCCCCGACTTCGGGGCACCCCCGAGTCGGGCCGCTATCGCTCGTCAAAGCTCGAAGACATTCTTTCTCCTTCTTTGCTCTTTCTTTCCCTTTTGTTACCATACTCTTTCATCGCTTACGAGCTGTTCTGGCACTGAGCTTGAGTTCCCCTTGCGTGCACAAGCAGGGCACCAGGCCTTCGAGTCTCGAACGCTTCGCACGAACAGTCTGCGTGTTGAGATGTCGCCACTTTCTCTCGATTCGCTCGTGCGGTCAGCTGAGCGAGACAGAGTCAATGCCGGCTTGCTGGATTGACACGCTCTGGATTGGTTCATTTTGCGTCAATCGCAGCAATCATCCACCTCGCTGACGGCTGCTCGCCGAAACGAAGGCGCTCCCACGGTGGCGAAAAGTGGTACAAAGTTGACTCCTCCCTGCAGCTTTTATATATGATATTCATATGGAGCTTGGTGCGTTCCTGGGTCTGCCTCTTCACTCCGCCTACCTCACCGTTTGCTGGAAGGAGCTTTCCAATACAGAGTGGTGGAAGGCAGCTCGGCTGTCTCCATGGGGACTGACAAGTCCATCAAAGAGAAGACATCGATGTGGCTCTCTAACCTTCATGTAGGTGCTTTGTCGCATATTTCCGTCTTTGGTGTGTCCTGTTTCGCGCCTGCCGTTGTGAGATGGCCCCTGTTCACAGCAGCGCTGGTCGGAAGAGCGCGGCTGGAGCATACTTTTATCCGAGTCCACTTTATGGGTGCCTAAGAAAACGCTACTTCCCTTGCTGTAGGTTTTCCGAGCGTCCCCGCTCCACTCGTCTTGCGTGGTTCCTAAGACGAGCGGGCAAAGGGTGGACCTACCACACGTCTCTTTTAGGTCTAAAGGCCTCCCTCTCGAGGCACCAGGCTAAATTAGAATGATGCCTTAAGTCTCCCGTTCTTGGAACGCGTCCTGTATGGTAATTCTATCCGGTGCCGGGCGCCGGTGCCGGGCGCGAACATGTACCATCTCTCCCCGCGCTTCGTGTTCCATCCACGAGCATCGTTTTGACAGTGGAGGCCATGATAAGGGGGAGTAGTTACCGATGGAGCTGTAGGACTGTAACCCTCTTACCAGACTTAGCCCTGCTTGTAGGACATGCTCCCCACGGAGGGATCTTGGCCTGGCCTGTTCCGCTCCTGCTCGATCGCTCTCGCTTGCAACGGCTTCGATGCACAGACGCTTACTGTTCTGCGTGATGCTCTGGTCGTTCAAAAGTGCGTTCATAATCTTTCAGCGTCAAGAAGCCTACTTGCCTCGCATTAGGGACTGTTCCGCCCTCTGAACCTCGTTGTGAGTAACCTTTTACTGATGGTGAATCTCTGAAAGGGTAAGGGCTCGTGCGCACGCTGCTTCCCTTTCGGGCTGGCGGAGCTGTCGGTGTTGAATTGAGTCGAATGGATCATTGCAACAAAAGGAACCTTTGGTTGAGCATATCAAGCGCCCCATTTTGTGGGTGAATCCATCTGGCTATTTGCAGTCTCGTACTTTGCCTGACGTCTTTCGGAGCCGTGGATTTGCTATTCATAAACTTTGTTCGCTTCACCTGACAGTCTCGCAAAACCGCGATAGTGAGAGGCATGGTAGCTCTGCGATTGTCTTCAAAGTTGATCCTACTAACTTCCAACCAGGGCTGTGGTGATACTCCACCATCGCTGCTCTGCGTGACATCAGCCTGGGTGGACAGAAACTAGCAAATGGAGGGCGAAGGCTTCCTATTCTTGCTTCATTCATCTACATAGAGAACAGCAGCTAGAATTAGATGGGTCCATTGCTCAACCCCTTTCTACTCCCAGCCCAAAAGGGCCAGGTCAGAAGCCGCGAAACCGCAACAACGTCACGCCACGAGGACGTATTGACCCCTGGCCCGCCCTTCCCGTCTTCACCCCTGGCCAGCCTGAGTCGCGCTCTCTTACCCGGTATGAGGGATCAGACTCTACAATCTTCCGGCGGGGGCGTGGGTCGTCGATGCGGCTGTTTTGTGCTGCCTCGCACGCCCCGAACGTCGGTCTCTCGACTCCACACGTTTCTCGCTGAAAGCTGCATCTCTCAAGATGTGACCAGACGGGATGAGGTCGTGTAGAAGGAGTGTCCGTGAAGTTTCAAAGCCTTATGTCAACACAGCAAAGGGTTCTTCTGTGTTTGCTTGAAGAAAGAACCAGGGTGAAAAGAAGGACGCGTTCTTTTGGCCCTTCAAGGAAAGTCAATGCCGATCAGCCTTCATTGTGAACAAGGTTTGAAGCAGCATTCCCTTTTATCTTTTTGGTTTCTCAATCAATCTCATCGGTATGTTAGTACTCAGCGGACCTGAAGACGACGTGGCTCGCGTGAATATTGTTTCGTCATCCCGGCTCGCCCACATCCACTGCAACTGCCTTGGTCGTCTTCCATTTGACTCTTCTGTCACTTGATTTCCTGTCAGGTCATAGAAGAGCCACGAGGCCGACGACGTGTCCACCTCTGAGTTGTGGTCTACTCGCTTCTCAAGCGGCCGAGCCACGTTCTTTGGGTTGCTGACTTCTCAGCTTCTGTGTTTTCTCACACCGGCAAGAAGCCAAAAGTGTTAGAGCTTTTCCTTGACTTCAGTTTCGCACCAAAGTCCACGGAGCAGGCAGCGGGCCGGAGCGAGGAAAAGTCGAAACAATTATCAACGAAAAATGTTGGAAATGACCTTCGCCTGCTGGCGCCTCCGAGACCGCTTCCCTTCGCTCCACAACTTTCGACAATTCTACACCATTTTCGCCGTTGTCTCTCACTTTTCTCCTGCAAGCTCGGCAATGGCGTCGTTCGTCCCTCGCCCCGCCGAAGGCTTGTTGGCGGGAGGAAGGGCCGTTCACCTGCCACTTGCTGATTTGATGCATCGACGACGACGACGCGCGTTCTCTTCTCGCTCGACCAGCCCTCCGCCAGCTCGACCCGACTCCTTCTTCTTCATGCTTTTCTGTCTAGAATGACCTCGTAGAACCTAGCGGGTGGGCGGCTCGTGGAGCAGCTCGACGCGCGGACGCGAAAGTTTTTCTTCTCGGGCGACAGAGGCGCGAGGAGTGGCCAGAGCAGTGCGGTGGGCTAGAGAGGGCGTTTTCTGTGATTACAACAGTGAGTATCCCTTTCTTCGATCCCGCTTTCCTGGCCAAAGCTCGCGGTAGGACGCGGACGCAAGGAATGCAGGGCGAGGAGCAGAGGAGCGAGGCATCAACGGCGGAGACCGTGCTCTCCCCTCTTCTCAAGGGGAAGAGCGGCCTTTTTTTTGTTGAGGGGATGCCTTCCTGAGGGTGGACTCGTATTGGTTGCGGCTCGGTGGGCCAGCTGGAGCAGGCCAGGTCCATCGCGCTTCATGGCCGAGTTTGAGCAACGCTCGGACGAGGTTGGTGATGTTGGGGCGGGATCATGCCTGCTCAACTCGTCAGTGAGCTGGTGCGACGAGATGTCGGCTGCACGAAGAGGGAGGGATCCCTGGCGACTAGTTGCTTCTCGGAGGCCGGGCGATTTACGCGCAAGTCTTCGAAGCTGGATCCAATGCGTCAGCACCCTCTTGAACACCTTTGCTAACTTACTTTCTTTCTTTGCTGGGCAGTCCTGGCATGAAGGACTTTTGCGATGTACGGCGAACCGCTCGACTCCGCTCAGGTTCAGCCTTTGGCTCTCGAAGTCGCTGATCTTTTTGAGCTGCTCGTCTCGCGGCCAACATCCGCTCGTTTCACCTCTGCTTCGATACTTCATTCTATTTCGCTGCTTCGTATTTCCCCTTCCCCATCCTCCTCCCTCCTCTCATCCCCTCATGCCCTCTCCCCCCACCCCCCGCACGCACGCACGCACACACCCCAGAAAGAAAAAGAAGGATTACGAAAAACAGATCAGAACCGCTAAACAGAGTCGACGCTTCCCTTCGTGGGAGGTCGAGACGATGGCGATGGATCGTTACGATTTACTCGATGACTTTTTTTCCTGGGGTGCCGTGTTGCTTTGTGTGGATGGGAAGGAAAGGGAGGTGGAGGGGTGGAGGTCTAGGTTTGAAGTGCTTCGAGCCTTTGCCTTTTTTTACTGTCTGTTTCTTCTTGCGTTTTGAATTCGCTGCTCTTCGCTGCGGTGGATCTTCGGATTTGGGCTTGGACGTGACTGAACCTTCGCCGCGCGGAACGATGACGCTCGCTGTCGACAATTTTTGCTTTCGGGGTAATGTTTGCATCACCAAGTCAAGCAGAATAGGGAGAGCAGTGGGTGGTATACTTGTTTTCGGCATCGGATGCACGCCTGCTCGTCTTTGTTTGCGTTCGCTGGGCAGCACGTCAACACGTGTTTTCGGTAGTCCCTTCACTTTCGGCGGCTGGCGAAACCGATGTATACATGTGGTAGAGTGTAGTCTGAGGGACAAATCCCGTCCTTCTGCTTGTTCGCCTCGCCCTCACAACGTCTTGCCGCGCGCCTCGCGAAAAAACCAAGAACTCGATTCCGGTGTTTCGCAGCGCAAATCCGCTCAGGTCCTTCTCTCAGGTGTTGTGAGCTCCTCGCATCAAATGACAGATTTCTGTCTGGAGGAGGCAACGTTTGGCTCACTACCGGTCCATGAAGTGAAAGCCGTTCTGGAAGCCGAAACGTCCGGATGGGCAACACGTCAGCATCGAGTTCCTTCTTGCAACGCGTTGTAAAGCCGCTTGTTGCAACTGGATGCCACGTCTGCCTTGTTGTCTATTGTATCCGAAGCATGCGGACGACTTTCCGCTCTTGCGACCATTTGGTGCCACGTCATCAAACGCAGCTTGTCCCAGCTTCACGAGAACGGATCGTGACACGGCAGCTCACTTTCGCTGTTCACCATTATCAACTGGTCATCAAACGCAGCTTGTCCCAGCTTCACGAGAACGGATCGTGACACGGCAGCTCACTTTCGCTGTTCACCATTATCAACTGGTATTTATGGTAGCAAGAATTGGGTGCTGGTGGATGTAAGCATCTTTTTTAGGAGTTCAACTCGACCGACTGCATCGCTGGAAAAAGAGGAAGGTGGCGAACACCCTCTTTGCAGAGTTGTCACCTTCGCCAACGGGTTTCGTTCCTACTTTTTGCCCCTTCTCATATGTGAGAGATGTTGCAAAAGTTGTCAAGCGTCATACCGGCTGGTGTAGCGCGCCACGCAAAGTAACCTTTCTGCTCTCACCTTGGAGGAGGGAGGGGAGGCGCATAGAATGCTCAAAGCGAGATGAAAGAGAGCCTATTTTTCTCTCTGTTACTGCTACCACGTTCTGCGTACGTCTTCATCAGCATCGTCAGGTCTGGTAAGAGAGAGATTCGCCGTGCGGGCTCAAGTGGGCGTGACTGAGCGAAGACCACGAAAAAGGAGCTATGCGTCCACACGAAGCCAATCTCCCTCTTTTTTCTGCAGGGTCCAAGGTTGTCTGAGTCGGTCGTTTTTGGGGTTTTTGCCCGAAAGGACATCACAACGAGAAAGTAGCTCGAACGGCGAAGGGTTTGGCCAAACCTGGCGAGGTCGGCTCATCACGCTTCAGATCCATGTCCAAGCAGCGCCGCTACTGATTCGCGCATTGCATCCTTCTCTTGAAGACCACGGCTAGACCACCGACGTGCAAAAGGAGGAGACAACTTGGCGAACAGAGGAGAAGAGGGCGGTGCGTGGTGACGACTCACTTGACGGAAGCAGCACGAGCAGTTCGTAAAGCTACACAATTGACCGTACAACCCGCAGACCTTCGATAACACACACTTGCAGGCTGTCGCTGCGTTGTTTGGAAGTGATCGGCGCGTGAAATGACCGAAGACTGCCTCGAACAACCTCAGGTCCAGTGCTTCTCCTAGAGGTTTCTAGTCCTGTCATCGCATTGGACCAGTCCGGTTGAATGTCCAAAATTGCTCCTTCTTTTGCAAGCTGCGAATTCTTGCGCGTCTGCGTGCTCCCCGTCTCGCGCTATTTTTCCTCCCTCTTTCTGTCCTTCCCATCCTTGTTGCTCCGCCCCCTCCTTTCTTCACTTTACCTGTACGGCGCGACCGACAGAAGATTGTGAATATTTCGATCGCCTCGGCGACAGAGGAGGTCTATCCATGATGGAAGTCAGAGGCGCTGGCGATGGATCACAGTTTGTCGAGCACTCTGACACATTGCATGCGTGGTTGTGATTACCTGAGAAAGGGAAAAGCAGTACTTTGTTGGACGTCGTTTTTACAATCTTACTTCTTGCCCTGTTCGTCGGCGCTCTGTCCCTCTGCGAAGCTTACGTGCTCGTTGGGCTCGAAAGGCTCGTTGGGCTCGAAAGGCACGAGCTGCGTTAAGGAAGGACGATCGCCGTGGAAGCCTTCTGCTTCCTGCAGACTACTATCTATTTAGCCTTGTGAAGCAGATGCGGAACCCGGTGAGCTGGTCTATTCCTGCCAGCTTTGGATCCTCCCGCCCCTCGCTTTCGCACTTGCGTCTGACCTTTCGGAGGACACGTCATCCAGCAATTCGGAACTTTGACCCTTGGTCTGCACCAGAGGCGAGACTGATGCTGCTGAATTGTCGTTCTTCTTATTAGAAATATCTTGCGTCTATCTACAACCTCAGTCCTCTTGATAAGCGCTGCGAGACCGTTAAGGTTGTCAACTTACCATGGTGCGATGTTTCGGCAAAGCCGCCGCTACATGTACTTCTGTTTCTAGATGCAACCTATTGTTATCGAATAAGAGATTCGTCTGGGTGAGCCTGCTGCTGAACTTTGCGGAAGTTTTTAGTTTCCCTAAGTTTGCTCTCGCCTCCGAAAGCGGACCACGTCGGCCTCCCCTTCCTTCGCTCGAGAAATTTCAGTGTTTTCTGGAAATGGGTGGTTTACCCGCAGCCCAAGTCTTGTGGCTGTGAAGAATTTAGCGATGAATTGACGCTCTCCCGCAAGCAGCTCTTGCAACCTCTCATTTATCAGCACAGCTCTCCCTACACGTATATGACCGGCACAGCCTAACTCCCCTCCTCTGCTCAACCCACCGTAGCTCAACACTCCTCCACTTAGTATTCGTTTGATGAAATGGAAATTGGCAATGCACGGTGCTGTTCTTTTCCTCCCTATGTTCCGGTTCATCGCACGCTCAGTCGCCCTCACCGCCTCAAAGGAGGCCACGTCCGCGGCTTCCTTCGCTCCTATCTTCGGCCTCTCCGCATGGTCTCGTCGGCGCGCAAAGGAGCTTGTTTTCCTGCTCTGTTTCAAGCCTATCACCATATTTTTCAACACTTCTTCAGTTCAGATTGGCCTGGATTGTCCGCAAATCCTCCTTCGTGCCCAGCCACGTCCACGCGACTCCGACGTCCTCCTGCTCAGAACCAGACCACACCGCACCACACAGCCTCAACGCCCACCTCAAACCGTCATGTCCAGCTCCACAAACACCTCGATGAGCATCAGTCTTCCAACAACCCTCACTCAATGCCAGAACGCGACGATCAAGTGGTCCGGGCCGTCCGGACTGGACAAGATGATTGAAGGTGCGTCGAGGGCGTGCCGGAGATGGCCGGAGCGAAAGGGGAGAGCTAACTCGAGGCATGCGTCGTAGTGTTTGTGAAAGGGACAAAGTAAATGGTTTTCTTTCGAGTATGCTGAGCTTTTCTTTGGCGCTGATGGTGGTCTTTCCACGGTGCAGCTACTTCGCCGAGTCGTGGGGACAGGCCAGCGACTTTAGCGGCGCTTCGGGCTCCATCACGTGGTTGGTTGGTACGTGGTACTCTTTTTTCAAGGATGACACCGAGATTGCGAGAGAGAAGAAGGATTGTAGATACTTACCCCACGCGACATAGACATCGCTGCCGGCGCTGAAGTCGCCATCGAGATTCGGAATACGAACGGCTCACTGTGGTCCACGAGCCCGTATCACACGATTGCAGCAGGTCAGTATCCATACCTGCTTAGATTTACTCCTTAAAACAGCTAAAGTCTGATGGAGCAGGCTCAACTGGAGACTGCTTGGGGAAAGATGCGGGACAGTTGGCCACGGCGAGCATGGCGGCGCTCGCTTCTTCGCTGCAAAGCGCTTCTCCGAGTTTGTTCACGTATCTATCGTCAGTCTTAATAAAATCTCCTCCTTTTTGTTATTTTCTGTTGGTCTCACACTGCCTTTGTCTCAGAACAACGTCCTCAACCAGCACCAGCACCGCCTCTCCCACGACGACGCTAGCCTCCAGTGCGACAACGACGTCGGCCGCCGCACCAACCTCTACCTCTTCCTCCAAATCCGGCTCTCTGTAAGCTCTCCTCCCCTTTCCCTTTATCCAACTTCCCGCTAACCCCTCTCCCTCACACCACGCGCACTTCCCACCTCCAGACCACCTGGCTCCATCGCGGGCGCAACCATCGGCTCTCTCTGCGGCCTCGGCCTCGCTATCCTCCTCTTCCTCTTCTACCGCAAACGCTCCTCCTCCTCCACCTCCTACGCAACCTCCTACATCTCCTCCACCACCCGCTCCCGATCCCGCCGCGCGTCCCTGAACCCGATCGAGCGCTGGCGGCACGCGAACGCCCAAAGACCACCTAGCACGGGGACGTGGGTGTATTCCCCTCCTTCGGTGTTGCTGGACGACTCGACTTCTATAGCTCCGAGGATGAGTGAGCAGCAGCAGCCGAGGGGAGGCTCCTACCCGCCTACGATGGCGACGATGCCACTCCCGACGTCGATGTCGATGAGAGGGTACAGCGGCGTCGCGGAGATCATTGTCGATCCGTTCGCTGGTGGCCCACCTCTCGACGGTGGATCTAGAGGTAGTTCTCAGCAGCAGCAGCAGCAGCCTGGGTTCGAGCAGTTCCGAAGCGAGTCCGCACAGCAGCAGTTCAGGGGGATCGCGGAGGTCATGGAGGACACGTCGAGCCGGGGCCACGAAGGGCCGTCGGGGAGGTTTGGGTCGCCTGGGTATCCGCACTGGGGGTAACTGAGGTATCGTGGGAGATGAGTTATCGTAGTATTAGTCATGTACAATGTCGATCTTTGGTGCATAATGAAGTTAGCGACCTTCTCTCGACTGAACCGCTCAGCTGACGTGGCTCAACCAACGTTGAGTGACCGATCCACCGCCGCGAGCGGCCCAACTTGTTCAAAGTCGCTTTCGCTCTCAAGCTCTCACGCCTCAAAACAAAAGGATGATGAGAGAAGCCCCAAGGGGCGAGCTAATGATTTGCATCTTGTTAAGAAACCATGGGAAAAAATGACTACCGAAGAAAACTATCGAATGAAGAAGAGCGAAGGGGTGGGTGGTTTTATATGTAGCGAGATGGGAAGACCGAGGGGAGACCAAAAGGAAGAAGCCCAAAAAATGATTATGTAGATGAGAAAGCCGAAATGAAGTGGATGTAGAGAGTGGGGTGGGGGGTATGCTATGAATGTGAATGGTGTTGTCGTTAAGAATGCTCCACGTAAACCGCCGAAAGAAATGCTCGTCGTCGTGCTATCCTCCTTTCCTCCCCATCTAAGCCTCGACGCTCCTAGGCATGAACACCGGCGCCTGGACGTTCCCAGCCCACGCCTGCTGCTGGCCCTGAGCGTGCTGCTGCTGAGCGTACCCCTGCTGAGGGTAGTGCGAGTGGGCATGCGCGGGCGCATAAGCCTGAGCGGGGTAGCCCCACCCCCCGTAGCCGACTCCAGCGCCCATCGACGACGCACTCTCAGCGGAGGAGTGCTTCGAGTGGTTCGAGTGAACGCGCTTGCGCTCGCGGCCGCGACGGCGGGCTTCGCCGATGACTTCGCCGCGAGCGGAGCCGAGCTTGGAGGCACCAGCGAGGCCGAGGAGGCAGCCACCAGAGAGGACGCCAACTGTGAGTGAACCAAGGGAAAGTCAGCGGCTGAGATAGAGAGAACGTCGAGTGAGAGAGGAAAACGCACCCTTTCCGCCCGAGTGCTCCGTCAGGACGCCCTGCAGCGCCATCTCCCTGGTCCTGCTCCCCTCCTTCTTCTCCTTCTTCTCGCCTTCACCTTCCTTCTCATCCCCCGTCGCGCTCGCCAAGCTGCTGACGCTGCCTCCGTGACCTCCTCCTCCACCGCGAGTCCCACGACGGCGAGGCTTCGAAGGGCTCGAAGGAACGCTGCGCATCCCGTTGCCAGTCGAGGAAGAGTGCGAGTGGTTGGAAGCAGCGGAAGAAGGACGAGGGTGGGGAGGGAAGGCGAAAGCGCCCGCGGCGGCAGCGGCGTGGAGCGAAGAGTTGGATGATTTTGGTCGGAGGCCGTGCGCGTAGGTCGGGAGAGCGGGGACCTTGAACTCCTCGTTAGGGGTCGTGGCGAGGGAGACGGAAGAGAGGGTGGTGGAGAGCGAGTCGGTGGAGGAGAAGATGTCGAGCTCGTCGGTCGAGGAGGCGGAAGAGGAGGAAGCGTTGGAGGAGGTGCGCGAGGAGGGACGGCGGAGGGTCGCGGTGGCAGAGAGGTGGGAGTAAGGGGAAGCTCCGTTGGCGGTGGCAGCGCCGACGGTGAGGCCGGTGGAGGAGGAAGTGGTGGTGAGGGCGGAGGTGGGGGACGAGAAAACGTCTGCGCCGGGAGTTGGGGTCGTGGGGCGGAGGGGAGTGGGAGGGGTAACGGCGGGAGGCTTGAGGATCTGGATCGCTCTCGAGCGTTTTGTGGGCGAGAGGAGGAGGGACGGGAGGAGGGTCGGGGAAGGGGTGCGTTCCGCGGTGTTGAGCGAAGCGGTCGAAGACGACGACTGGGCGAGGAAGTTGGCGAGCGAGATGGACGGGAGGTGGGCGAGCGAGGCGTGCAGAGATCCGTAGATGGTGATCAGAGCAGTCGTGCCCGTGTTCTTGGCGCCGTCGACGTTGCCGAAGATGCTCGAGGACGAGGAGCTGGACGAGGTAGACGCATCCTCCAACCTCAAGCTCACGCACCCGGGGTCGACCCAGATCGTCCACCGCTCGCCCAAAGCGACCTTGCCATCACCTCTTGTCTCCAAACACTCGACCAACTCGTGCAGGCCGACACTGCCGTCGAGGTTGGCGGCGCGGGCGATGCGCGAGTCGAGGCCGGCCGCGAAGGACCTGGTGAGACATCGGTAGGCGGAGCCCTGTTCGGGCGAGTCGGGGTGCCAGTGCTCGTCGTAGCTCTCGTGGAGGAAGGTCGTGAGAGAAGTGAGGAAGGTCGTGGTCGAGGGGGAGGGAGGGAGGTAGGTCGCGAGGAACGAGGTGAGGGACGAGAGTTCGGCGTCCATTGGTGCGATTTTCGAGGTCGGGCGAACGGCTGGAGGGACGGCGGTGGCGACGGGGTGAGGTGGTGCGACAAGTGAATGGTTAGAACGAGAGAAAGAGGGCAGAATCGAGGGCGACAACGTACGGGGCGAGGCGGGGCGAGGAGCAGGCGGGAGGAGTGGGTACGAAGGGGGGGATGGCTGGCGCAACGGCGAGTCGGCGGGACGGGGAGCGTCGAGCGGGGACGGGCTTAGGGGGTATATGGGCACAGAGTTACCACTAATGATGATTGATGCAAAACTGATGAGAAAAGTGCGAGGCGAGGCGACCCGAAGATGGATGGAGGAAGGAGAAGGGGAAGGGCAGCCCGCAAGCGGCCAAAGGACTCAGCGAGAAGTTGTCTCAACTGCGCGGCCAGCGCCGCCCGTTCACTCATTTTCTATCATCACTTTTCACACGACCTGGCCCCAGTCCTCACTACGCACGAAAATAGTAAGAATTGTGCAGACAGCCACTACTAGTTCAAGTCTTGACAGATTCCGGCCAGCTGTTGTTGTTCACTCCAGCGGCGAGCGCCGACAAGGGCATGTCTCTCCGCGGACTTGGTGGCTTCGCTTTGGCTCAAGGACTAAATACACGAACTTTTGGACAAGCCAATACATCAAAATCTAGCCAGGCTTGCGCTCCCCCGTCACGCGGGCCCGCACACCATGTCTCACTCATCCTGCCACGTCGACCCGCCATCTCCCTCGACGTTGAACAGCGTTCTACGGTGGCCTCCTTTGCGCTCTCAAGTACGCTCACGCGAGCAGCGTGAGGCTCCTGGAGAGCTCGCATTACTCGAGTTTGGATGCACGGGACGCAAGGCACCATGCAATAAAGTCAGGAAATGGTCAACTCGGGGCGCCGGGAGTGCGAGAGAAAGCACGTACGCACCTGCGCTCGCAAGACTCGTCAAGTCGGGATGGAGAGATGGTACGAGACTGGGATATCTGTCTATTGCAGCTGTATAGCAGCGTTCAGGGGAATAGAGCGTGGCCTTGTGCCCTCCCTCTGCCACGACACAGCTCGCCAGGGAATGTTCCTCGGCAGCAGCGGCCTGGCGGAACACTACGCTTGGGGAAACAGCGCCATACCCCGAATTCAACGGATTTATTGAAACCCACACTCTGTAAGGCTGTGCTTCCCCGCTAAAGGTGTGCGACCCGCCATCGCGCACAGCGAAAGTGAAGCCACGTGGCTCTTTCATTCGAGTAGGTCAAACTTATGCTGCCAGCATATCTGCATCTGTTGTAACACATAGCTAAAAAAGTTGGCATCGTGCACCATTGGATGTATAGATGGGGCACTAGCCTTGCAGAAAGACACCAACAATCTCAAAGTCAAGGGCGTACTTGATGCAACGTGCGGTAACCCGTCTTGCATGGAAGTTTGGAGTCAGCCGAAGAGCATGAAGGTCTGGTCATAAGCTCGAAAAGAGCCCTCGATCACAACTTTGCGCTGGACGACTCCCAACCTGGTTTTGCAGCGTTCAGCGGATTGGTCACCCCGTCAAGCGGCCCCCTCGCTGACCAGAGCTGAGGAAAGCTACTTGACTTGCAAAAAAAAAATTCATTGAAGCGCCTTTTAAGTATTAAAATGCATCATCGAGAAAGTTTTCGCAGGGACAGCTGTTTGAGCTCGTGTCCAGAGCGTAAAGAGACTCTCTAGGGCCCGGCGTTGCGGCGAAAGAAGGCTCAACGGCGGGACCAGACTATCGAGTTTTCTTCAGAAATCCTTGAGAGGGTTCAAGAAGAACGGTACAGAAAGCGTCTTCTGTATGCCGCTGCCTCAGGTGTTCGACCCTCATGGCTTCCAGTCTCGTGAACACGTGGTCTACGGTGTCCGTCGGTAACATGGCGGGGGTCAAGTGAAAACTGCGAAGGCCCGCTCGCAAACAGAAGTATTCAACATGCCTCAGCCCGAAATGACTGAGACAAGCTGAAAATTGAGAGCAGGCCTCTGTTCTCCACCGAGCTAAACAAACCTTGGTGGAAATGCTTGAAATGACAACGAGCAAAGCAAGCCTGGGGCGAGCTTTACTGGGACATGTATCGTCAGTCGTGACTATCTAGTACCATATGATGGCCCACGAGTGATCGATGGCCCTCACGAGCGGATTCGTGGCGGCGAAGTGAAATGGTGCGTGGTCTTTCCGGCACGAGCCTGCCACTGTGCGAGAGAAACAGGGCATGTAGTTCACACTTTGTCCCAGAGGAAGCTTGAGGTTTTTGATTTGTCTTGAAGACGTCCTCTCTCCTTCGTGGTCATCCGAGATCCCCGTTGAAGTTAGTTTGGTGGGAACTGGGAAAGCGAAAGAGTCGAACATATCGACACAAGTCGGTCAATGATGTTCTCAGCGCATTGAACAAAAAACGGCTAGAGGGTTAGACGACTTGCGAGTCCGAACGGATAGTGCTATCAGTAGAAAACCGCCCTTCGCAGGCGCTAACGAGATTAAGGGTCCGCTTTCTCCTCAGAAAACAGTGCACTCAAACGCAGGTTGTATGCGTCGCTTTCGCAGGCCTCCGACGTCCTGCCTTGCCAACGTTAAAGAACGCCATGCGGGTAGCCCAATGCTTCAGCCGACACATCTGCGGCCAGAGACGCGCTTCCTACTTTCACCTTGATACGTTGAGTGCTTCCTCTACAAAGGAACGTCCCGACAATGAGAAGGGGAAGCAGTCGAGAAGTGTTCTTTGCACGTGGAAAGAAGAGAAAAGAACTGAAGCTCTTGCCAAAAAGCTTCCGCCCGTCTTTTGGCTTGACAGAGCAAAAGGTGCGAGCTCGTTCTGAGTCCACAAGGCCGCGTGAGAGGGACGACGCACTTCGCACTCACTTATCACCCGCTCAGGTAAACCGCCGTCGGAACCTCAAGTCATGAGATAAGACTCTGTAGCCTTCCATGCCCATCGACTACTACACTCTTTCATCGGACCAACGTTACGTTGGTAGTAAGAAGAGGAAGGTTGTGTGTCGGCGAGCTGGCAACGGAGACGGCCGTGGTACCCAAAAAAAGGACGGCAGACGGAGATGAAAGTAGCGCATGAGAGTTGGAAAACCGGTTCACCAGCCATTAAAACAAACATAGACTCATACAAGCGTACGTTCCAAAGGATTTTGACGCAGTTTTCCAACACCAGAACGAACACGTCATCCTCGTACACCGCGTCTTTCTTCGTTGAAAGATCGTTGGACGCGAACAAACAAAAAACCCGTCCCTTGTGAGACTTGGGACTGATGTTGTCGGTAGAAAGCTCGCAGGCCTCAAGAAGGCTTTCTTTAGGCTGATTCTGCTCGTCCGAGCGAACCCGCGCACTTGGTCATGGCAGGCTTCATGCACCGCCTCCCTGTCTTGCCCGTAGGAATGCTGTTTCTGTGGAGAAACGTACCCGTTGTCGTCAGGGTAAAAGCTCTTCTTTCCGAGTGAAGCGAGCTTCTACTGAGAGGCTGGACCGTATCTCCCTTCTCCTGAAAACTACGCCATTCTGCCTTCCCCAAAGTGCTGAGGCCAGCGTCCCCACTGGACCAAGTGCCTACATTACTTGGAAGCCTGAGCGGCCCAGCCCCGCAACACATCATCGGGCATGGCATGCCCCTTCTGAGCTCACTTGCTCCACGAAGTAACGCTCGGTAGCGCCCCAAGCAGTATTCGCAGAAATCTGCATGAGATCCCGCCGAGATGATAACTAGAACGCTTATGTTCACCAGCATTGAATGGCAAGAGAACCACCTCTGCAGAATTCCCCTTTCACCTATTCCGTATGGGGGACGAGATGGCATCGTTCGCAGGTTTATCCCGTCCGTAGACTGTGACACGTCATCAATACCAGCTCCAGTGGTTGAGGACACAATGGTTTGTCGCAACCACTATTTGTCATTAATAGTGCATGGTGTTAGAGGGAAAAAGCCCCCCACCAACCCATCCATCATCCAGCACTTTATTTTCAAAATGCTAGTCGGAGGAAAGCAAGCGCGGATACTTTTCGCCGTCTCAGAGTCTCTGCTGGCACGCCGTAGGGCCGAGAAGCACCCAAGACCCTGTGAGTGGTAATACAATCTTTTTAGTCTCGGCATGATCCTGAGACGTTCAGTCCGTACTTGCCGTTGACAATTCCTCGTTTTGCCCCCAAGCCTGAAGCAGTCATGCGCTCGCGTTGGCTCGCTGCTCAGATAAATAAGTGTAGGGAAGCAAGAGAATCAGCTTCCATTCACTCTGCTCCATGCGTTGACTGCACTGAGTAGAAACAAGAGATCTCCGTTCTGTTGCTGCCGCTGCAAGCCGTAACGCTCTAGCAGCGACCTCTGGGACGAAAAGAAACTTTCCAAGCGCGTTCATAACTGTTACAGCAAAAGCCTAACGGAACCTCTTTAAGCGAACGAGACGGATTTCTGTCTCATCCAAAGGGAGGGGTAATAACCGGCCGAGATGTGACACGGTTTGGCTTCTTCAACGTGTTCGTCTCCACGAGTTGCTGCTGGGCCGCCACCTTTCTGTGCACTCGCGCTGACTTGAGCGAGGATGAGTTCCCCATCTCCCTGAGTATCGAATCACTTTCCAACTCGCTCTGGTCGGTCTAACGATTTGAAGTGGGATGGGGAACTCAAGCCTTTCGGCACGGCGCACGAAGCACACGGAGCCCCGCCTTCATGCAGCCATGAAGGTACAAACGGAAGCTGTTCACACCGAAGACCGAATCTTTTGTCCCTTAGCCTTCGAGGTCCAGGGGCGAAAAGAAGCACGCATGCGGACCGAGCCAGCTCTGTACCACTTGACAAGCGCGAGTGGCACCTTGCGCTTCAATATCTCATTTCGAGCACGAAAGACAACGCGTCTGAATCTTTCAGGGCTCCATTCTTTCTCTGAATGCTCTTCGTAAAGAATCATGGCGCCCGCTCGTGTCTCCAGGTTGACGACTCGGACACCCTTGACAGGCAAGCCGTGAGGGCGAGCATCGGAGTGCGGCGAGGAGCTATAAAAGAAGAGCACGATCTTCTGCAAACACATCGTCTCACATTCTGGAAACCACTTTCCATGGTAGTGGCCCGAAGAGCGCCGTTGGGCGCGCCCTCGCTCGGTGGTAGGTCTTGCAGGCGCGCGATGCGGTGCGAGCTGACGCAGCCATCACGCTCCAATGAGATAGTCTTCGTATCCTTGAAAACAGCGAGCTACACTAATATCACTGCCTGGAGCGTTCATGAGGCTCAAGTTCTGAGAAAAGGAGCAAGGTGGACGGGGGCGAAGAAGGAAGCCCGGCGCAGCCGTCACGGTTGACTGCAAACCGCCATCGACGCAAACAACTTGGATGGGTGACATCCACCTCCCAAACCCTTCTCCGACGGAATCAAGGCATAGTTGAAAGTATCGAGAAAAGTGGAAGGAATAGGAAGGAGGGGGGGGGCGAGGGGGCAAGCGTCTCGGGCCCCCAAAAGTGGGCAGCCGATCGGGGGACTTCGCCCAAGTCGGGCCAACCCCTGGGGGAACGAGGGCAATGGCAAGCCCTGTTCCTTCCCCTACCACACCTCTATTTTTTGCTCATTGTACAAAGTAAACTGGTCGAAGAGGCGCTTGTGAAGGATCCCGCGAGCGGGCTGTCGTGCCTGCCCGCTGTCCTCCCACAGCCCGTCGTCGACGCTCCTTCGTCCCAGCCGCGATCCTCGAAGTGCAGAGCCGTACGGCTATGGGGAAGCTTCTCACTCTTTTCTTCCTATCTTAATCTGCTTTTAAAGACCCTTTCGAGGGATTTTTGATGGTGATTATCTTGGTGAAGATGATCGAGGCTCCGCGATACGCCGCGCTGGCTCAACATTCGAGTCCATTCACTCGTACACCTCGTGCCCTTGAGGTACTGGCAACCATACAGACTTATTATTAGAGTTTTTAAGCGCTTCAAACACTGCCTGATCATTCATTTCGCCTCGTACATGAACCAAAAAGCCACATCTACAGACGGTTTGCTCGGTCTCGCGCCCTCAGCGGCCAGAGGCAGTCTTGGAAGCTGGAAAGTGCTCCACACTTTGCAAGCTTTCATCGCAAGCTGCTTCGAACTGTTTTGTGGCAGACGCAACCTTCAAGCTTCGCGTGTCAAGCGCCCTGTAAGGTGGAGGAAGCACTTGACGACTCTTCGGACAAGCTAGTGCGGCGCCATCCAGGCCGTCACACTGCTGTCTGCCCAGGAATTGACGTCTTCGACCCTCCCGGTGCTCATTCTGAAGATATGTACCCACATTTTCTGGGTGGTGTCAGGTCGCCTTGAAAGAAAGACGCGCAAGGTCGCACCAAGTTCATGGGACGAACCGGATCATTTCTCGGGCCCTCGTCAGCTCACAAGAGAGCTGACGAAGAGGTGCTGCCCTAGACACAAATTCGGAGAGCCTGATATGTCTGGCTCAACATGGTGAGCCACGACGGTCAAATCACAGCTTTTTGTCAAGGACAATCGAGGCCACGTTCTTGGGATGACCAGGAAAGACATGAGACTTGGCCCTCGGAGCACTTACTTACACGCAATTGTGTCCGTATGCCTTTCTGGCGGACCCTGCTTGTTTCCTTGTGCCGATCGCCATGTCTCATTTCAAGCCGAGGTCCCCGATTCGTGGCAGAACAGAGGGAGTTCTGCGCAGAAGCGAATGGGCGATGAAAGCTTGTTTGTTCGGTAAGCATTCACGCTCCTCACATCTCTATCATCTCCTTCTTTCATTTTGGAATATCCCCTCCCCTCATCCTTTCCGCAAAGCTCAACAACCCTGCACCAACATCGCCCCCTTCCTTCCCTCCCTACCCTCCCACTTTAAGCCGCTCCTTCGCGTCAGCTTTACCGTGAAATACAATTCAAAGCAGATTTTCATAGCTCAACTCGTTGAGTGCAACGTCTTCCCCGTCCGTGAGTGAGCAAGAGCCTTGCTTCAAAAAAGACGCGCTGTGAGATCACGTGTTCCGCTTGTTTGACTGCTCCGTTTGTTCAAGGCTTTCTCACTCCAAATCGCCTACACCACCTTCATCAATGTTGCTCCTTTCAAGTCTATCGACAATCATTATCGGCTGCCAAGAGCGCTTGCACAGCAGCTCAAGTTTTGACGCCCGCTCTTTTTGTTTGTTGTTCGCGCCCGCTACTCTCACACCAGAACACAGCTCTCACAAACGACGCGTGAAGATAGGGAGGACAGCAGTGGATTGCGTCACAAAAGGGATAATGGAACGACAAGGTAGTAAGAAGAGCGAAGAGGGTTGGTGCTGGTAGGTGCCAGAAATGACACGCTTAAGAGCGCTCGCCTGCGAACAAGAAACAACATCGTCAGCTTCCGCCCTCCACCAATATCGACGAGAGGAAAAAGGGAACGCACCACGGAGCCTGCGAGCGAGCTGGATGTCCTTGGGCATGATGGTCACACGCTTGGCGTGGATGGCGGCCAAGTTGGTGTCCTCGAAGAGCGAGACGAGGTAAGCCTCGGCCGACTCCTGGAGAGCCATGACGGCGGACGACTGGAAGCGAAGGTCGGTCTTGAAGTCCTGGGCGATCTCACGGACGAGACGCTGGAAGCTGCGGTCAAAGAATAGTGTAAGTTGTGGAAGGATTGAAGGCAGAGGAAGGGGGACGAACGGGAGCTTGCGGATGAGGAGCTCGGTCGACTTCTGGTAACGACGGATCTCACGGAGAGCGACAGTTCCAGGGCGGTAACGGTGAGGCTTCTTGACACCACCAGCGGCGGGGGCACTCTTGCGAGCGGCCTTGGCGGCGAGCTGCTTGCGGGGACTGGTCGTCGTCGTCGTCGAGGCGTCAGCTCCAGAGTAAACAAACGACGACGAGAGGAGGGACTCACGCCTTTCCTCCGGTGGACTTGCGGGCGGTCTGCTTGGTACGGGCCATGGTAGAAGTTGATGTAGTGAGTTGTGGAAGAGTGGTGTGTGAAGGAACGGAAGCCAAGGGACGAGCGCGCGATGGAGGCCAGGACGAGGAGGGAGGAGCGACTGCGGCACCGACCTCGAATTAGAGGTCGGGTCGGCCTAAATCGAGGTCGGGACAGTGGACCCGACCTCGAATTAGAGGTCGGTGCCGCAGTCGTTTCCAGTTGTTTGTTTCGCTCCGTTCGCTCGCTTCCTTCCTTCCCCTCCATCCCATCACTCGCTCGAAAGACTCTCAGCAGCCTTTCGTCCCTCGCACTACCGCACCCCCCCAACAACTCTCACTAACTAAACAGTCAGTCCTCCTTGCACTCTACTCGTCACAATTATCATCTAATCTTTGGCTGTCGTCTACAGTGTCCGGCCGTGGAAAGGGTGGCAAGGGTC
>JALBUQ010000173.1:0-43491 GCA_024364755.1 Pseudohyphozyma bogoriensis
CATGCCGAAAAACCCTTCACACGTCCTGTGAAGGTTCACAGGTGTGGATGGCGCTTGCGTTCCTTCTGGTCGCGACCAACCGACCTTCGTCCGGAGCACCTGCATTACGCCCAAATGTTTGGTCACCAGCGCAAGCGGAAGACGTGCCATTTTATCTCACAATACTGTTCGGGCAGCGGGCTGTGTGCTCTCGTGTGTAAGAAGGGTTGGCAGCGCCCAGCTCTTGCACTCGCCTTGGAGCCTCGGCGACGAGCAGCTTGTTCGCTCACATCCGACGATCGAATGAATCTGAGACCGAGGAGGACAAATAGGTAGAGATTTGTCGAGTGCTCTGCAACTGAGCTCTTGTGCGACCTCGCTGTCCCTCGCGCAAGCTCTCGCGTCACCCATGGAGTCGCCCTGCAAGGCGTACAAATCATCTGGTACATCCTATTTGGCCGTGATGTGGCACAGGAAGAAGTGCAAGAAGTGATGGAAGATGTGAGGGGGACGAAGGAGAGAAGGGCCGAGGGCGGCTCGTTCCCAAAGTCGCGATGCCCGACTCGGGGCTGGCGTCAGCCCAGACCGGGGGCGAGACTTGGAGGGCGCAGAGGATAGCACCACAGCGGGTGGTGCGCTTCCTAACATTTTTGATTTCAACTTTCAGCTTTCATGAGACGCACGTAGAAACCCCGTCTTTGGGCAGTAACAGTACTGTTGACAGCGCTTTTCAGACTAGCCCAGTCTACTTTTTTTCGCAGACTGAGTACAGCCAGTTGTGTCGACTGCACTTTCCGATTAGCCTTCCTGCTTGCCAGCTCAAACTTAACAAGAGATCGAAGGCTCTCTTGACGTAGGATTAGACCGTCTGATCACGGTGACTCATATAAAGCGCTGAGGAACAGACGATGCCGACGCTCCGCACGTTGTTGCTGCAGGGACGCTCTTCCGGGCCGTCTGGACAAACTTGGGTGGAATCCCTCAGACGCTATACCTCAAGAGAAATAGGGGGTAGTGTAATCTAAGGAAAAACTGTGATCGTTGCTGCCTCACCTGCGCCCGTGGACCGATCGAAGCGAACAAGTTGATCATGAGACACCCCGCTAAGTCGTGCTTTTTTCAGATCCGAATGGCAACATGGGGAGTATGGAACTGCAGGCGAGCTAGGGAGCAGAATTAAATGCCATTGCTGACCAGTTTTCTCGCCCCTGTGCGCTTTTGCTGCCCCTCCTCCTTCTCACGGAGCACTGAGCTCACTCACCGTTCTTGTGGGCGTAAAGTGGTATTTTATGTAGCGCTGAGGAGCAAGAATATCACCAAAGCACGCCAAGAAGCCTTCTCACAGCTTGTGAAAAGCTCAAAGGTGTGGATGGTGCTTGCGGTCCCCCTGGTCGCGACCACCATCCTTCGCCCGGAGCACGTGTTTTACGCACATATATCCGGCCGCCAGTGAAAGCCGAAGCATGCCCGTTTATCTCACGATACACTTCGAGCAGCGGGTTGCGTGCTCGCGTGTGCAAGAAGGAAGGCAGCCCCCCATCCTTTGCACTCGTTGTTCAAGCGCCGGTGACGAGCAGCTGGGTCGCTCACACTTCGCGATCGGTGAATTGTGAGACCCAATGCAAGATGAATTAGAGGCGCTCCAAAGGCCTGATAATCAAGCCTTTGTGAAACCTCGTTATCGCTTGCGCTGGCTCCGCCGTCACCCCGTTGAGCCGAACGTTCGAACGTTCGTCTCACCCCACGTCGCTGCTCGGTGTGCTGCACCCTGCCAGGCGTGCTAATTATCTTGCACATCCGAGAAGAGCATGGGGTAGTAATAGAACAAGGAAAAAAACCAGTCGAGATGCGACTGGAATGAAGGAGAGGGGGAGCGACGAGCGACCACCTCGTCCTATTAGTCTGCGCTGCCCAAGCTCGGGACTGAGAACAGCCCCAACCATGACAAGCTACACCCATAAAACACCTTTTGAAATACCTTCTTAATCAATCAGAAGGTATCCATGAAGATAAATGACCGGGAATACCGTTCCTGCGACTTGGACCACGGAGTGTTGGCACATCCGCCTCCAAAGAGTCAAATAATGGCAACACTTTGATACAGGGAGAATACAAAGCCGTCATTAAAAGCTTGAAGTACACAGTGCACAGAGAAGTACAGCAGTGCGACTTGTCTGCCGCAGAAGGCAACAAGCGACTGCAGATGGCCAGGTAATCATTATTGATCTCGGACGTTCGGTGACAACGAGGCATCATTCACTGAATCACTCACAAGAAAGGCAAGGCGTTGAAGAAAGACATCTAAATGCCGATAAAGAGCTGATCGAGTTCAATTTCGCGTCTTGATGCCTCCGCCTGTCGAGCGGTCATCAGTCGCTCAAACGTGTCGCAGCTTGATGCCGGATACATTGACAATGGCAAATGTTGGGCTACGAAAGCCATCAGAGCTCGACTCCTCCGTGGGCATGACTGGATTCAGCGCTTGAGCCGCCGATCATTGTCAAAGCGCGAGGCTAGCGAACGTTGGCGCGGCAGTATTCTTGCTCGGTCCGCGACCACTGCCATCAAACGCTCAAGGAGCGAGGACAGGCATTGCTCTTTTTTAGTTTGAATAGATGTTAAAAGCTTCAAACGGTTTGAAACCCCGGGCCACTCCTGCGCTATTGCTGCGCGAAGAACATTCCCCATGAGCGCAAGTGGCACGCCCACAGAGGCGTGCAGAAAAGTCGTCAGCCGCCCTCGCAGCGGCTAAGTAGCGTGAAATTCAGCTATAGTCCGCAATCATTGGGATATCACTCCCTACTGGCTAGAAAAACCTTCTGGCGCTTCCTCCGGCGTTCACTCGGACGAAGTGGTCCTGATCAACCACATCCTGACTGCGGTTTAGCGCGAGGCAGTGCTCTTGTATGCTATCCGGAGACGAGCCCTACAAGCACGACATGCAAGGTGCCACCTCATGTAAAGGATGCGCCATGGCAAGGTGCTGAGAGCCTTGCCCACTTTTGGTCCACGACATCAACGCCCAAGAGAGAGAGCAAAGCTTCCAGCAATGGACTCGTAAGAAAGATTTTTCACGTTGTCAATGAAGCCCTCCACCGTGTCGCTATTCACGATGCATGCCACCGAGAGTCTCGTTGCCATCATTGCAAAAGCACGGTCGCTTGCCGACACCTTCAGTTCCACTTGAAGCGTGATCGACGACAGGAAATGAGAAGAAAAGAATCTACATGAGAGATGTCTTAGCTCAGACATTCTTCCCGTTCCAGAAAATGAGAGCATGAAAGACGAGGATTTTTCCAGCGCTCTTGTCCACCTTGCTCGTTGCCCGTTTTGGCAAGACGCACACCGTCACTTTCAGCGAGGGAAAGCTCAAGACATCAACTATCAGCCACACGCTTCCTTCAATCCCTATCTTGCTCATCACTCCCCACTTGGAGGAAGCAACGCAAAGAAGCGCGGCGAGGACGCGCCCGGGCGAAGCGCGGAGTTGTGTGACGTGCGAGTCCGGCACCACAAACTCAGCACAACACAGGGACTTTGAGATCAGGTTTTACCTATTCAAGAAGCCTTCAGGCTTATGTCCTGGAACAAAAGCGCATGGCGAAGGTCTCGTCCAGCCATATAGCTCGCTAACCACCAAGGCTGTGGTTCCTCGGCAAGGCTTGTTACGTTCGCTAAACATGCACTTTGGGCTCGCTCTAGCAAGCTCTTTCGACTACTGGCTAGAACCGAAGCCCATCTCTCCTGAACGAGCGAGTGAGACTGCTCCTTCGCTCACTGACTTGCACGCCGTCGCCACTGGTGCCTTAGCGACCGCCACATCCACATCTCGTTGGGTCAAGCTGTGTCCAGCTCCCACCGCGAGAAAGTCGAGCGCGCTAAGATTGGTGCAGGGCGAAAAAGTAGTGCAAAGTGTGGAGGAGAAGCAGAGGCAAGCGGCGGCCGTCGAGAACCTTCCCTCTGACTTCGCGCGCCCCGAGTCCACTCCCCCAAATTTCGGGCGCACGAGGGACGGGCTCGGAAGTGGACGCGGCGAGGGCGGCCCTCGCTCCTTTTCCTCTCACGACTTTCTCGCACACTTTTCTTTCATCACTTTTTGGTTGCTCCTGAAGAGCGCCGTCAGCCGCAGGTGATTCACAACGGCGGCGAGCTGCGAGGTAAATGGCGACGCTTACGACTGGCCGTTCCTCGCGCTCGAGGACACGGCGAGCACGTTGCTCTGACCGCCAATCACGGCTCGCATGGGGTGAAATTCCATAGCAAACTCTCAGAAGTGATCTTCGCTGTGTTTTCTGGAAAGCTATAATGACCTCCAACAAGGCAGTTCATGCGAGGCAGAGAAGGGTGACAGAGGAGGGCGGCTTCCGTCCTTGCGTGCCACTCTCTTGGGTAACAGGAGTGATGATACTGCATGTCGCAGGAGACGTTGCCTTTTTATGCTTTGAACTTGTTCAGAAGACACTACGGCACCGTCGTGCTTCGCACGACGGGACGACGCAGAGACGCCTGTGGTTCTGCGCGGGGGCAAGACGCGATGGCGTTCGATTCTGCAGACCTTTGTTCGTGCACGAGCAGCAAAGTCACCGGGGAATGCGTCGTATTTGTAGTCCGTCATCATCGCTTCTGCTTGATCGTTCTTACCGCCGTATTGTGGCCGAAGTTGGCCCCCATGGAGCTCCAACTGGTTGAACCCTTGTACCAGTTTCCCTCCTCACGCATCACGGAACCATTTCCAACAAGCGAAGATGGTATGATGGGTTGAGAGGGATTGATTCTACGGCCGACAGCCGCTAAAAACGTCGAGTCTCGGACCGTGTGCAAGTGAGCAATGAATGCATGCCAGCGGACGAGCTGATCAACGCGTTTCCAGCACACGCGCTGCTGCCCCTGTTTTTTGATGGATAACGTTCTTCCTTCTTGCAAGTGTGAAAAGGGCGGACCAATTTGGCTCCTCCGACATCTGAAGCCGTTTCAGTGCGGGGGAACATTCCCAGGGACGAACGCCTCAAGCTTGCACAACTCTTCTTGTTTCCAGAGAAGCAACCGGTGTGCATAAGGTGATTGAGAGAGAGTTTGTTGCGGACATCTGGTCTGATGCAAAGTCAGCGCAAAAATGAACCAAATCAGAGCGGACTCTGAAGCCCCCCAACCCACGTGTTAGGCGGCCTTTGCTTCTTTCAGCTAGCTGGACGCAAAGTGGAAGGGCAAGCAACAAGATGTACGGCTTTTCCGGCGAAGTCTAGTAAATTCGTCCTCTGTCGGTTTGTCCCTACCACGACGTGCCGCGTGCCACGAGTGCACTGAGCAGAAAGTCAGCTTGTCTGGCGTCCTGGCCGGCCCTCGAATCCTGCAGCAGACGAGCACGTCTTCGTCTCCGTCTTCGATCTGTGCCACACCAAGCTTGCATGATTTCTACGAAAAAATGAAGCATTTGCTTCAACTGTATCAATCTTGGCGCGACGGCGCTAAAGAATGTGAAGTTGTAGCCCGGGCAAAGAGTAGAAGAGCAGTATGAGCGAGCAGTTCTTTGTCACTTTGCTTTTTCGGAAAGGAAGGTCTTGGATAGGCAGATGAGCTTGAGTGTTTCATGTTTTACGTATCAAAGCCTTCACTTGCTGAACCTTGCGCAAGCGAAAGCCTTTGTGGTGCTTCTTTGTGGTCCCTGTCCCGATCTCCCTTCTCTCGTGCATCAAGGGAGTTTCTCTGATGAGCATTGGATTTGGCGAGAGCAAACACTTGTATTACCTTTCAAACCAATTTCGGTGGTTCTGAGCTGCTTGCAAGCGAAGCTGGTCCCTCCAGTCAACGGGCCAGACTCGCTGTGTGTAACACGCAGAAATGGTTCAGTTTCTTCTTTGGTGAGCGGGGGTTTGGCTTAATAGTTTGCTCTTCTAACTTGCTTGTAGCAGCACCAGCGCAACGGTGGCGTAGCTTCAGCACGCCAAAGTGCAGGGCGCCGAGGACATAGACGATGCTCGGCGTTTACTTGCTCCATTGCGCTACTACAAAGGCTGAGCTAAATACCTGTTTGCGTAGTGTCTTGGTGTCAAGCTATGAAAGGACCACGCGCCGCAACGGGGCAAGCAGAGCTAAAGTGCCCGCAGGAAGGCAAGTGAAGAGCCATCCTTCTTCCAAAGTCCTTCTGAAGGGAAAAACCTGGAACGTATGCTCTTCAGACCCTTTTTGCAAGCAAAAAACAATCCCGTCGGGCACCTGCAATCATCCCAAACCCTTGTGAAACGGAATTGTGAAATGTGGACACGCAACAGACCTGTTTTGCTTGCTGTCAACGAGCCCCCATTCATTCAGTAGACAATGCAGATGCTGCCAGATGTCTTCTACGTCATCGGATGGGAAAATACGAGTCAATTGGAAGACACAAAGCTCAGCGTGAGATGAGTGTAAAGATCGGGCCGCGAAGCAAAAGCAGCCTCTTGTTGAAAAAAGACAGGCCACCGCAAATGCTGCTTGTCCAGGTCCTGTATGTAAAGAAAAAGGAATTGAGGCAAGAAGGTACTACTTGATTTCCTACTCTCCTACTCAGCGCCTTGCTGTTACCACATATACAGCCTGACATGTCAGAGAACACGGAGGAGATCAGGTGCAATGAATCAAGGCTTTGCATCGCAATCACAGCTGGCAGAAGAAAGTCACCATTTCTCATCACTTTCCTGATCAGTTTATGTTTTGCAGATAAAGTAGGACGGCAGCTCTTGCGGGGAGACAAGAATCTGGTACGCGAAGGGCCGTCAGCAACTGCCGCATGTTCCCGCCGACGTTTTTTGTATCTAACATCTCGATTACAGAAGAGCTCCATAAGGGAGAAGAAGGAGTACAGGGTTAAATGCCTTTACGCACACCAAGCTATCTTGGTAGTGTGGGACTCCATCTAGTGTCGATAATACCCACTAAAACCGGGAGAAGGGAAGAGAGGAGGGAGGAGGGAGTTAAGGTGAGGGGGTGTGGATCTTGCTGGCTAGGCGGGAGAGGGCGGGCTGGTCGATGGGGAGGAGAGGAGTGATGGTGGAGAACCGTCGTGATCTCGAGAGCTTCCAGATGTGGTGAATGTAGCGGATTTGGAGGAGGATGGAGGGAAGGGTGGCGTTGGAGGGGGAGGGTGGGCAGATGAGTTGTTGGAGGGTGGGGTGGGGCTGGGTTCCTTCTGTTGCTAGTTTCCAAATTTCAATAGATATTTCGCATTCTATGAAGATATGGATAATGGACTCAGCTTTGGTGGTAAGGCAGACCCTGCAGTGAGGAGTGCCGTTGTTGGGGAAGGAGGCTGTGCTGGAGGCTGTGCTGGGGGTGGGGGTGGGTTTGGCCGCTACCTGGGTTCCTGGGTGGAGGGATCGGAGGGATAGAAGGTGGGCTGTGTTGGTCTCGTCTGGAAGGATGTGGCGTGGCTTTTTGAGGAAGATCCAGTACGCTTTCCAGTGTTGAGCCTGGAGGGAAGGAGAGGGAGGCCAGGGAGGATAAATTATGGAAAAGGAGGCTTCAGTGAAGGAAGCGGTGGACTTGGCAAAGGAAGTGACACTTAGCTGGTTACCACTCCATGATTCACGGAACCATTTGTAGGGAATAGTGAGAGTGTGGCGGTTGGAGAGTTGGGGGTTGAGGACTGAGGTGGACCACTCAATTCTGGAGGAGGAGAGGGAAGGAGAGAGCGTGACTGAGGCTTCCCATGCAAGGAGATATTGTTGCCATCAATCTGGTAAGTCGTTCTTGAGGGCTGTGTGGGTAGAGAGCCAGTGGTCGTCCTGAAATGCGGGAGAGCAGGGGAGGCAGAAAAGGGCCCACCAAGTCCACTCCCTCTTGGGCGCATTCCGCAACAACGGGTCGTCGGAATATAGTCGTTGCCGGAGTAGAGTGTCCTTGATAAGTATAGATCGTATTGCTCGGAGGTGGCGGGTTTCCCACGACGAGGAGGGGAGGAGATCGAGAATCCACTGAGCCCTGGGGCCCTGTAGTTGTAGGGTCAAGTCAACCAGTCCAAAACCTCCCTTTTTAAGGGGAGTACATAACCTTTTTAGGGAGACAAGGCTCTTTCTGTTTTTCCCCCAGATGGTAGTCAGAGCGGCGGATTGGAGTTCCTGTAGGATGTGAGCAGGGGCTGGGGAGAACTTGTCCAGGTAGAGGATCTTGGTGAAGCAGTACTTGTTGATGATGGCGCATCTGGTGGAGAGAGGAAGGTCATACATCGGAATACATCTCATCCTTTGGATCACCTTGGCTGAGGCGTCTGTCCACTCCTTGAGGCGGTCCACTGAGCTCCCCATCTGAACCCCCAGGCACCTGAACTCTTGGAGGTGCACTTGCCAATTGCCATAGGACGTCTTAAGGAGCGGAGGGCGGCGAAATTCCCCAAGGGGGACTAGTAGGGACTTCGAGTAGTTGATCTTCGAGCTGCTGGCGCTGCAGAATGTGGTGATGGCGGATTGAAAGGCTTCCAGGTCCCTGTAGTCCCTGAGGAAGCAGTTGACATCATCAGCAAAGAGGAGTTCTCTGAGGAGGGGAAGGAAAGAGGAGGAAATCCCTGTGACTTCCTTTCGTATGAGAGAGGCTAGGCCTTCTATAGCGATAGCAAAGAGGGAGGGAGCTAGGGGATCCCCCTGCCTGACCCCAGAGAGGAGGGGGAGGGACTTGGATAGCCATCCATTGAGGTAGATCTTCGCATGTTGGTTAGTGAATGTACGAGAGAACCAGGACTCAGCTCTAGGGCCAAATCCAAAGGTCTGGAGCGATTTCCGGAGGTAGTAATGGGAGATCTTGTCATAGGCCTTCTCCAGATCTATGGAGGCAAGGAGACCAGGATTAGCTTCTTCAGTGTCAAAGGCTGAGTGAATCTCCTCTATATTAGTCCCTATCCATCGTTCTGGGATGAAACCTGTTTGTTGGGCGCCAATGATGTGGTGTAGGATGGGAGAGAGGCGCCTGTTGTGGGCCTGTGAAAGGAGCCGCTGGTCAGTGTTGATGAGGGAAATAGGGCGCTTATTGGAGAGGAGAGAAGGGTCCCCCTTCTTGTGAGGAAGGTGGATATGTATCTCCTGTGGAGGTAGCTCGTCATCAGTGTAGTCAGGGAGGGAGTTGAGGACAGTGAGGAGGATGGGGCCTGTGATTTCCCACGCGGGGGAAAAACATTTTGTGTGCTTATATAGCCCGTTTTAGAATGCGCTTTCATCAAACCGGTCAGATGGCCGAGCGGTCTAAGGCGCTAGCTTAAGGTGATTCTTCGGAACACTCTGTTCGCTAGTCTTCGGGCGTGGGTTCGAATCCCACTCTGATCACAATGGAGGTTAAAGTCCTCTCCTTATCCTTTTTGCGCTCGAAGGCGTGTGGGGCCTTTTTTTTTTTTTTTTTTTTTTTTTTTTTTTTTTTTTTTTTTTTTTCTTTATAACACATGAGTTGCGGAGCGGAGAACCTGCTTCGACGGCCCAGCTGTCGTCCCACCGAGAAGTGTAGCGGGAAAAAGGTGGCAATCCTGAATTGCGAGACAAGCGAAAAGGGAGCTACAATCTACAATCCGCACAACTAGTGCACCACGTGGGGAAGGAGGGTGGGTAGAAAACTTCGCTAACGCCTGGGAGAGGGCGTGATGGTCAGCTACTGAGGGAAAGGAGGATCTACTGGTGTCTAGCAAACCTGGGAGAGGGCGTGATGTAGCGGAGCGAGTTTTAGAACTACTGAGAGCAACCAAGTGATAACGCTTCCTAACTAAGGCGAGCGAAAGTCAGCAACCATCGGGGGTGACCAGGGCTCAACGAGAGCCGCAAAGTCGAGCCAGCCGCGAGTGGAAGGGGTGCTAACAGGAGGAGTTGGTCTCTGAGATGGGGAGTTAACTAAACGTCGCGCCTTCGTCAGGATGCAGAACTCAAAACTACTCGTTACGGGAAGCACTCACCCTCGTTGCTTCAGCTTGCTCGTGGTGGGCGAAGAGAAGGAGAGGAGAGGCTGAGGTGTGTGCGCATTGGGAGGATAGGAGTGCGGAAGCGGGTTGGGGGAGTGTGGAAGAGCGGAGAGCGGAGCGAGGGTCTGGCGCGGCACGTCAAACCTCAACGACCCACTGCGTACTTCGAATTCGATTCAGACCGGAAGGAAAGCTTTGAGAAATAATTACGGGGCGGAATCTAGGGCTCCTGTGTCTCTGTTCTTTACGCATAATGGGCAAGGTCAATTCGTTCGGCGCCCGTTTCATACAGTAGCTTTTCCCCTCACTTCCCATCCCACACATCAAGGAATTTTATTCCAGTAGTGCTAGGTGTTTGAGGATGAAAAGCGCTGGCTTCCTAGTTCTTCACACCCCTCGCCGCTCTTCGAGGCATCGGGCAAGAGCAGCTTAGCCCTGGAGCTAATGGGCCAGACAAGCGGTGTTGAACACGCACCGCTGGTCCCGTTGTCGCGAAGGTATCTCTGCTCACGTCTTCTTATGTACTTTGACGCGTTTGCCCTCTTTATTCCAGCATCGGCTATAGTCCTTGGGCTGAATTTACGATGGCCTGGACGCGTCCTGGATGAGGGCGATCCTCTCGACGTTGCTTGCTGCTTCATTTTGCGAACACAAGCCTGACCGCAGAGCTTCGGTCTGACGGCTGCTCATTCAACTATCTCATCACCGTCCACTTCGCAGAGACAGACAGATCAACGCAATAGCAACTCTCCGCGCGTGGAAAGCACATCGCGAGCAACCTCTTTTTTTGCGCATCTCCAGGAAGACATAAGGAATCGAGTTCCGGTTGTTCGAGATGTTGCTTTCAGCTTCAAACTTTTGTACTACAACCGCCGTGAAAGAGGGAAACCAGATGGGATGGTGATTGGGGCACACGGAGCAGCTTCGGCTCTCTTCCTCTCCAGCAGGATTTGACCTATGTGGCCGAAGATACAAACCTCTGCGGCAGTGCTTTGACTTGAGCTCTGAGAGAGTAGAGCAGACAGCTGTGGCGCTAGGACCAGCAGGGATCGAGACGGGCGGCGCTTTTGCCTGTGGGCTTCTTTGATGAGCAGATAAGCCGACGGCATCTTTTTGCGTGAGACCGTTCCTCACCGCAGGTTTTTCATAGTTGAAGATCCACTTAAGAGCTTTAAAAGGCTGTATCAGTTCAGCAGCAGTCGAAAGAAGGCGGGATGGGGTTTGACCTAGGCTGTGGAATGAGCGGAGTACGGGCTCACGGTATCCTTCCTGCTTGGTACCAGGAAAGACGCCTTGATCATTCGACTCCACACATCCAGTACCTTTTTGGTGATAATCACGTAATTGACCTGAAAAGCGGCGTTAGCACGAACGGCGTCAGAGTCGCGGTCGGTGTAGGGGACGTGCTTTCACTGTCTGGACGCTGATGTTTGATATTTCAGTGCATTGATTTTAGAAAAAGCACCTTTAAGGGATCATGAACCTGATGAACGACATTTCATCCGTGCTACGGATTTTTACGGCTCTCCATGTCGCAGAGCCCACCCTGGTTTGGTGTTCCTTCGAAGCTCTTGCCTGAACGTCTTTTCTTTCACAGCAAGGCACGTTGCCTGCTCAGTGTCTGATTAAGTTGCTGGATGGGAGTATCTCTCGACTGGCACAGTGCAATTTGATACCCGCGTGCGAGCAAAGCAGGCCCATAAATCGAAGCACGCGCCAACTGGTGCAAACCCGTGCATCGCTGGCTCCGCGTTCTCCTTTCTTTTTGGGTAGCCTTGATGCTTTGCAACATTAATGAGAGTTGCTTTAGCCTCTCCCTGTGCCAGAAGTACTCTAAGGCACAACGCGTTCTTAAACGAGGCCAAGGTGCGCACCATTGTGCGATCTCTTTCGGTGTTTTGGGAGACGTACCGCGTACATGTGACCAAAATTGCTTTCACTTGATTTATAGATGCAAGATCCACAAGGTAAGGGAAGGCATGATAAGAAGTAACCCAAGCGGAGAGTCGTCTGAAAATCCATACGAGCTCATTCAACAGAAGCTTGAGACTGTTGTACACGCAAGGGCCTGAAAGTCGAGCAGGGGCGTCGCACGAGCTACTTTGATCGGCCTCACTCGTCTTTGACCGGCTGAGGCCGATCTGTCGAAGGCTCGACGATTCACAGCCATATCTCAGAAGCTGGTAATGAATCATGGATTTGATCGTCCTTGAAGACTTGCGGGCGAACAGCACGCTGAATCCGTCAAGCCTGTTGCAGTTAACCGATTGGATATCGGGCACCTCTTCATCGGCTATGTGGTGGCTCAGAAGCTGCTAAGCCTACTTGACGTGCACTGAAAAGCTGTTGAACACCATATCCACGAGAAAAAGGCTCTACCCCGGCGGTCTCAGTCAGTAAACGCACGCAATATTGAAAGCCAGTGGTCGTCGGCTATTTTGCTTCGCTTTTGTTGGTAAAAACAAGCGTTGAAGCAACACCTACCAGAAAGTACCCTTTTGAAAAGTACATTCCTACGTAAGACAAGTAAACGGGGGAGCGAAAGGGCCGTGGCAGGAGATGTGCCCGTGCGGACCAACGACGGCTCAGTAGTCACCAGCTTCGCGGTTCCTGACAAGCAATAGTCACCCTGTCAGATTTGGAGATCAACGCCTTGACTGAAAATGATAAGTTTCAAGGCCAGCTTACTCCATCGCATTTTTCTCAACTTCGAAAAGAGCACCGTAAGACCGTCGAGCTGAATACCGGTTTCCGAGCTCACCGCGGAAACTGGCGTGCTGGCTAAGAGGCGATCTGCGAGCTGTGCTTTGTTATGAGCCCAAAAGCTTATCACCTTTCTGCCACTGTCGTTAGACGCTCCTCAACTCAACCTGGCTACTTGTTGTACACTTGCTTCGCCAGAAGTCCAAGACGTCTCGGGAAGGGGCTCGCGGCCGTGACCCTCGCTACTAGCCATCTCAACACAGAGGCAGCTAGAGTGATAGCTAGAGGCTACCACTCCTGACCTCTTCACCAATTGCACGCCCTGCCGCACTCAATGAGTGATGCGCTACGGCTGTCTTTCTCCTCCGGCTCCTGGATGCATGCTTCGGCTGGTAATCAGCCGGAAGGTGGCCCATAAAACGTCGGAGAATCTGGAACACGTTCAGACGCTCGTGCGCTGAGAGAGACACAAGCTCAATGCAACTTTGAGGACGCCCGCCGTGTCGCCCTCTCACTTATTCTCCGGGCCGCACCACACCCACGAACCGAAGCTTTTGAGCTCCGCTCGTGGAGTGACCTGACAAAACTTTTGTATTTCTTTGTAGGGTATATAGCTGACGATGTCTATACGCGACATACACCTCAGATTGAGGCTGGAGCTGTCGGACGACTGGATGTGCCTCTGGTGCCGGAATTGGCGCCAAGAAGTTCAAGTTACGCATCTTGCGCTCGTTGTCCTCATTTCCAGTCAAACCCTCAAGCTGCAGTAGGAGCGGCTTAAGTCTCTTCTAATATGAATGCACTTTGATCTGGCTCCTCATTTCACTGGAAGGGTGTGACGGAGTTGCTCGCGCCGAGACACGCCCTAGGCTTCCCGCATTTCGAAGCGAGTGACCTTCTTCTTGTAGAGGTGACTGCTTCGACAATGGGCTCAAATTGAATGTGTATTTATTTTCTTCACTGTAGTAGATGACGATGGAGAGAGAAGCTCGATATTGAAGGAAGGGTTCCAAAAGAAAGCGTGCACGGCGGAGAGTGACCAATCCGTAGTGGCCGGACGGTCCCCACAGAGAGTGATCCTACGGACGACGAGCTAAATGGGAAGTGGAAAGTGACCAAAAATACTTTGAGCGCGAGAGAGGCGAGACCGACGCCAGAAAAGGTCAGCGCAACGCACTACGACAACTTCGGCAACCATACCACGTGTCACGCTCTCCGCCCGGATCTCGACCGTCTGACCTACGTCCCCTGACCGACGCAGCAACGAGCAGCAGCAAACGATCGGACAGATTCCGGGATTGATTGACGTCCCTCACGGCCTCGCGTTCTATCCACCCCGCATAGCTTCGTACCTCGACCCTCAGACTCAGGCCCTAATGCCTCGCATTCGCGCAAGAAGTGTGGCTTCACCTGCTTCGTCCTGCTCCCGGCGAATGTCTCACTTTGGCGGACTTGCGGCCCCTCGACCCTCTATTCACTTCCAGAACCCTCGTGGCGGTGTCACGACTGCCTTTCAAAGGCATCGCAGGCTGGACCTGAGCTCGCGTGAACGCGTGCCTGGATTCCTTCACCGCCTTCCGCGTTCGGAAGGGGGAATGAGGGGGGGACGCTCGTTCCGGGAACGCATTCGTGCGAATGAGGAATAGTGGTGATAATGCCATGTGCTGGACTTTTTTGTTGGTGGATTAGAAGGGGACCTGGGTACAGATGGACACGAGGCGAATGGTGGGGAAGATGCGGCCGGGACCAGCGGAGGGAGGGCCTTCGATGGAGGATTTCTACGAGGGAGCGGTGGAGAGTTGCTTCTTTCTTTCCTTCTCTTCACTTCACTTTTTCAGTCAACACCACTCTCCTTTCGACACTCCTTCCTTTCGTTTTTTCTTTACCGGCTTCTTCTAGCCAGAGGTCACACCACACCGACCTCCTCCCTTTTTTATTCGACTTTTCACTCGCCGTCGCTCTTTATTCACCTTCTTTTTTTCACACAATGTTGGCACCTCTTGCCTTGCTTGCCCTTGTTGGCTCAACTCAGGCTCACATGTCGATCTGGAGTGAGTCTTTGCCACCATCCATTAAGCTTTCCGCTCGCTGACGGCCCTGTGCATCAGCTACGTCAATGTACGGTATGAACACCGACTACCCTGCGTACTCCCCCATCGGCCCAGACTGGTCTTTCGATGACTGTAAGCTTGTCTTTTATCTCCTTCCGGCTGAGAATCGCCAGCTGACTCTCCTTCGCGCGCGCAGGGTGGTTTCGCGGCGCGCCGACCCGCAACTCTCCTCCCGCTGCTGGAGAAGTGACTGCTCTTCCTGCGGGAGGCAACATTACACTAGAGATTGCGTGCAATGTTGCATTTTCTTCTTTAGGCGTCTCGCCGACGGATAACGTCGCGTGTCCAGGGAACAATGGTGAGCGCGCTTTCGTTTACTTCCGATGTGCACGTCTCTTGCACAGCGACTGACGCTCTCCCTTTTTATAGGTGCTTATCACGCTGGAGACCCTGCTGGCGACGTCGACTACTCTCTTCTCGCCGGTTGCGCCCTCGCCATCGCCGACGTGGACGACATCAGCTTGGTCACCGTCGACAACCTCGCCGTCTTCTCCGTTCAGAAGGAGTGCGTTTGGCAGAAGGATACCGTCTTCCAGGTACGTCTTTAGTACGCTGATTTAGTAAAGACGAGAACTCATGAAGATTGTTTCCTCAGGTCCCAGCTAGGATGCCGCCCTGCACGGGCAGCCACTGCATCTGCGCTTGGTTGTGGGAGCCCAAGAACGGTACTGGGTGATTTTCACGTTTCTCTCCTCTCACAAAAACGGTAACTAAACATTTCCCTTGACCCCAACAGAAACTACTACCAAAGTCCGTCCCACACCACGTATCTCACCTTCCACCGTCGCTGACTTCCCTTCGCTCGCACAGCTCCGTTTAACTGCGATGTCACTGGATCTCCCGTCGACGCTACGCCCATCTCTATGCCGCTCAAAGACCCCGTTTTCTGCCCTGATTCCACCGCCGACTGCGTGAGTTGCCACCTTGCTCGAACCTCGTGCGTATGGAGCTGACGCGTAAGCCCACCTCGCAGACCACCGGCGCGAAACGTCCTCTTTACTACTACAACAGGTAAGTACCGCGCATTTTCTGCCTACGATCACACCTCCTGACATTTGTTTCTTTTTTCAGCGACTACTGGAACGTCGAGTGGGTCGACAACTACCACCGTCCCGAGTACTCTCAAGACTGGAGCTGGACCGACGGCCCCCAGAACGACATCTTCATGACCGCCGCCGAGGCCGCGGCTTACGTTCGCCCGACCTACACGCTCAACACGACCTCTACCTACGTCTACCCTCTCGGGACCGACCTCGCGATGAAAGCCACTGCCAAGGCCTCGAGCTACTACAAGGGCCAGCCCGCTTCCGGCGCTATTGACGGAAAGATTGGGGGATATGTCGATAACAGCGATGATGGAGACGCGCTTGATGCGGAGGAGTGGAGCTCGAATGGAGAGGGAGCTGGAGCGTGGTTGAAGTTGACGTGGCCTTCGGCGGTGACGATCAACCAGGTGGTGCTTTACGATCGGTAAGGCGCTCAACATCTCTCTCGCTTCGAAGGTTGTCACTGACAACATTTTTCTGCAGACCTAACTGGGAGGACCACTGCACGGCCGGCAAGCTCACTTTCGCTGACGGCTCGGTCGTGATCCACGGCAACCTCGACAATGGGGGCGCCGCTACCCCTGTCGCGATCGCGAACAAGACAACGACAACCCTCTTGTGGACCTGCACGGCTGTCAGCGCTTTCACTGCCAACATTGGTAAGTCTCTCCCTCCCGCTACGGCCGCGCGATCGGTTCTGATGGGGCTTGGGTTTGCAGGTCTTTCGGAGATACAGGTGTACGGGCCTGGAGCTCTCACAAACACGACCTCGGCGGCCAACAGCACCACCGCTGCCGTCGCTAACAGTACCGCCCCCGCCGTCGTCGCCACGTCAGCCAACTCGACGTCCACTTCTGTTGCCAAGACCTCCACGTCGACTACGAGCGTCAAGACGACCACGACTACTCTGGCTGCCGCGGCCAAGACGACGACAACTACTTCGGTCAAGACGACGACGACTCAGGCGCCGAAAACGACGACGACGACGAAGGCTCCTGTCGTTCCGCAAGTCAAGACGACGACGACGACGACTAAGAAGACCACGACCACGACGACTAAGAAGACGACTACAACTACTACCAAAAAGACTACGACGACGACCACGACGACCGTGAGTCTGCTTTCGGGCGCTGTTTGGGAGGGATGACGTGGCTGACTCTCGTTTGGGGCGTTCACAGAAGAAGGCGACTGCTCCTACCAGCAACAGCAAGAACGATAAGAACGCCAAGGATGGCAAGCATAAGAGGTCTGTTTCTATTCTTTCCAGGATTACCTCTCTTCATCCCAGCTTCTAACGCCCTTCTTCCTCCTCAGGGACGTCGACTCCATTCCTACACCCACACCTCTCTGCGCGCTCTCCACGCCCACCACCGTTACCTACACCACAAAAGTCTGTGCCGGCCGAGTGTGCACCAACGTCGCTACTTCCTCCGTCGTCTCCGCTACGCCCTGCGCTACTCCTACGGCGTTGGCGGAGCTGCACGTCGAGGTCATGGGGGCTGACGCGGGGTTGCCGTTCCTCGACAACCTGCCGTTCGAGGAGGGCTTCGATTTCCAGGAGAGGAGTTTGGCGACTGAGGAGATGGAGAAGAGGGCGGAGGAGGCGGGTCAGAGGAGGGAGAGGATGATGTCGAGGTCCATGTCGGCGAGGTTCTAGAGCTGGTGAGAGGGGATGAAGTAGGTGGATGTTGAGTTTTGAATTTTTGTAGCTTTCGGTATCTTCGTCGTGCGCTGTGTCGCCTTTTCTTGGTTAGCCTTTGTAGCTCTTGCGGGTCTCGTGTGGCCCTTCGGAAATGTAGCCTTAGACGACTGGCTCGTGCCAACAAACTTTACTGAGTCTGTTTGGGAGATCCGCTTAGATATCCAGAGCAAGAGTGGCCTGGAGATACGGTAAGCAGATGGCCAAAATAGGCCATTGCAGAACTCGAAGGCGCCACGTGGCTCTCGCTTTTGGTGATCGCTTCACCCAGAAGCGAGTTCGGGAGCCACCGGAAAGAGAGAGTCCTCTACTCGCCACATGACTCCATGATGGTACAAAGACAATTAACACCGAGTCACTTGGTGACACTTTCAACCAAGTGCGCGGAGCCAGTCCTCCCTCCGCCCAAGTCCCCCGCCGCCAGCAAGCTCGCTCACCCTCCTTCGCCTCCCCCCCCCTTCACTTCTCGCACGACTTTTCGCACGACCCTCAAAACTCTCACCAATTTCTCATCAAAGCTGGTCGACTTCTCGCTCGACTTTGACCTCTCCCCCTCCGACCTCGACCCGCGCTCGTCCTCCCCGTCCTGCGCTCCTCCTTCACCTCCACCTGCGCCATCCCTCCTGTCGCGCCTTCGTACCGTTCTTTCTATGGCTACAAAAGCTAAACAGTCTACATTGTTCCCGAACGCGGAGGGTGGGATCCCGCAGTTGAGGGATGTGGCCGAGTTGATCAAGGACGGCAAGGTCAAGAATGTCGTCGTCATGGTCCGTTTTGCTGGGGGCTTGTTGATGGGAGAATTGAGGTGGCTGATGATTTGGATGATGTAGGCTGGAGCAGGGATTAGCACTGCTGCCGGAATGTAAGTATTTGCTGCACGGGTGGAGCGGGAGGAGGAGGGAGGCTGATCCCCTGTGCTGCTCGATAGCCCGGATTTTAGGTCGCCCGAGACTGGACTGTACCACAATCTATCGAAATATAATGTGTGTCATCTAATTCTCCCTCTCCTGCCTCCCGAACCCAGCTGAACTCCTCCCACGCTCCCAGCTCCCATAGTGCGTCCGCCACTCTCCTCCTCCCCCTCCCTCGCTCCTCGCTAACCCTCGCACGCCCATCACGAATCAGCCCTGAAGCAATCTTCGATATCGACTACTTCAAACGCAAGCCTCAGGCGTTCTTCGCGCTCGCGAAAGAGCTGTACCCGGGCAACTTTACGCCCACCAAGACGCACTACTTCTTCAAGCTGCTCAAGGACAAGGGCGTGCTGAGGACTGTGTGAGCTTTGATGGGTAGTTTAGCGAGCGTGAAATTAGCTGACGGTGATACTTGTGCGCGGGCAGGTTCACACAAAACATCGACACCCTCGAGCGCCTCGCGGGCCTGACGGACGCCGACGTCGTCGAAGCTCATGGTCCGTTTCCTCCCCCTCTCCCCCTTACTTCCGTCTAACTCCTTTGTCCCTAGGATCATTTGCCTCCGCCGAATGCCTCCGCTGCAAAACGACCTACTCGACCACGGCGATCAAGCCCCAGATCGACCGAGGCGAAGTGGTGCGGTGCGAGCGACCAGGCTGTAAAGGAAAGAAGGACGCGCTCGTGAAGTTCCGGATCACGTTCTTTGGCGAGCAGTTGCCGAAGAGATTGTTCCAACGACTTCCGGTGCGTTGTT
Organism: Pseudohyphozyma bogoriensis; assembly: GCA_024364755.1. Lineage (NCBI taxonomy): Eukaryota > Fungi > Basidiomycota > Microbotryomycetes > Chrysozymaceae > Pseudohyphozyma > Pseudohyphozyma bogoriensis. Next base: position 19,111 of record JALBUQ010000173.1, read on the forward strand.
TTTGGGGTGTACCTACACGTGGCGACGAGGCGGCATGCTGATTGAGAGTGGTGGAGAACAGGATCTCGACAAGGCGGACCTCCTCATCGTCCTCGGCACTTCCCTCACCGTCCACCCTTTCGCATCTTTCATCGACTCTGTCCCCTCCTCCTGCCCCCGCCTCTTGATCAACCTCGAGTCCGTCGGCGAAGCTTCCAAACACGCCAAATGGCGGCCAGGCCGTGAAGCCGAAGGCTTTGATTTTGATGGAAGGACTGGGAGAGAAGGTGGAGTGAGGGATGTCAAGTGGTTAGGAGGGTGCGATGATGGAGTCGTGGAACTGTGTAAGATGGTGGGGAATGGGTGGGAGTCGGGGTTGAGGGAGTTGGTGGAGAGAGGGGTGGTCAAAGGGGAAGGAGAGAGGGAGGTTGAGGAAGTGTTGGAGAAGGTTGAGAGTGCTGGTGAGAGGGTGGCGAGTGAGGAGGAGAGCGAGGAGGAGGAGGAAAGTGAGGAGAGTAGCGAGGGGAGCGAGAGTGAGGAGGAGGCGGAAGCGTCGGAGGATGAAAGGGTGGAGGAGTTGGCGGATAAAGTGGAGGACGTCAAGTTGTAGCTATAGTGTGGTGGTGTGCTTAGACGTTTTGAGGCATCGCGCATCGTCTTTGTTGTATATCGTCAATAGTGTTTCCGATCTGTCCTCTCACGCGCGTGGTTGTCGCTCTCTTCCATCTGGCTGCTGCCTGCTCTCGCATGTCTACTAATAAAGCTCGCAAAACACCCGTACTTTCTACTCGACCTCTCAACCTATTTTCCACCAGCCCCGCTAAAGTCCGTGGACCGCTCCTCCGCGCCACGTACAGCGAAAATTCTGTTCCGCCTCTCGGGGCTTTCCGACGCTCCTACATCCCTCCGCACGCATGTGGCCCTCAAAAATGTATACACTAACGAGTGTGCAACCTATTTCATCTAATAAAAACACGCTGCACCCCTTCCCGCCTTCAGAAAACCAAAAACAAAGGGACTCGAAGCCCAGCCAGGCGCTTGACTCAATCCTCCGCCCCCGCGCGCTCGCGGCCTTCCGCTCGCAATTCAAAACATCAAATGGCGGCAAAAAAGGGGGCAAAAAGGAATGCTTAGCATCGCTCGGTTTCGATCCGAGGACCTTTGGGTTCCTATGCTAGGATATGAGCCCAACGAGCTACCACTGCTCCACGATGCTGTTCGATGAGAGGCCGCGTTCCCCATTGGCCGCCAGGCGAGGATGAATGCGCCATTAAAAAATTGAGATGCTAGATACAAAAAGGGATGACGTGTGAGATGGTTTGATCGTCGTGAATAGACTCAGGGGACGAGTAGGAGAAAGTGCCTGCATGACGAGAGAAGAGTTTTCGCGCGAAGGCGCTCACAGTGGCGGTCGCAAATGAGTGGAAGAGGCGGGCCAGGAACAAAGCACGTTCATTCTGACCAGTCAGAGCTGAAGTACCTGGTTTTGGCTGCTTCTACACCCAAAATCGTTGCCTTTGACGGGAGAGGGTCCGCAACAGGAGGAAAACGTGAGGACCACGTCGAGTTTTGGGAGGCGCGGTGTCGCGAACCCGCAGGGGATATTTAAACTGATTTTGAGAGCACGTTCAGCTTCTTTAGGTTCACTTATATTCAAGGTCTCGAGTAAGATCTCGAACCGTTCGTACGGGGAGCATTAAGGCTAAATCGGAGCCGAAGTGATCTCCCGTGTTTTGGGGCCTGATCCCTCGTGTACCGCATTGACTGATGAGTTCGCAGTGCGTAAACTTTGCACAAACAAAGAATTGGACCAAACAGCCTCGCCATCCTCATGCTCCTCGGCCACCGCCCAAACGGTGGAAGTTAGGACGCAAGCGGCGTGCGGTGAGTTCGGTTCAAGGTGGACATCGCGTAGCGGTTGATATTCTAGGGAAACCCCAGTCTTTCATCAATATCAGGAAGACCATGGGTCTGGCTCCACCATTTGAGGTTTTCCGAGTGCGAAACACCCTGCTACGGCAACGGACCGCAACATGTCTCCCACCCCCCGAACCGGCGGTAGCGTTTGTGAGAGCATCCCACTTGTCCGCACAGATCGGATGTAGAAGTAGTAGCTTAGTACTCCAGTCTTCCGAAGGGAAAAATTGGACCTGCTCAGCACGCAGGCGCGCAAGAATTGATGAACTGAACCAGGCGGACTTCTCGTCAGGACGTTCATGCGGTCGTGCGACGCGTCCTCAGCTCGGAGTAAGTGCTTGGGCTATGTGATCCTTTCGCTCGCAGCACCCTGAAGCCTGTTGCGCTCAAAAGCCTCATGTATGAGGTGAAGGTAGCAAGCAGCGAAAAGCATCCTCGCGACGCGTCAGCGGCCTCATTTAGTCACAGCTCCACTCGGGGGTGGCACGCTTGAAGCTGCTCTTTCAAAGAGAAGCGTAGCTGCATGGCAAAGCTCGAAGTCGTGTACTTCTTCCAGAGGCGGTACGGATTGCGGAAAGCTGACGCAATCTGGCAACCGTCTGTGGAAAGTTGGCTTCGAACCATGGTGTCTTATGAAAGAACAACCAAGTTAAATCAGGATTTACTCCAAAGTAGGACGTCAGCAGATGCAGTGGGTACTGCACCCATGGTTGGGAAATACGACACTGTAAACCCATCTGCTTGCCGGCGGCATTCCTAAGTGAAGAGGGTTATGTCGTACGAATGCGTGGTAAGCCCAGACGATTCCTGGGTAGAGTTTGTGGTATACATGTGACACAAGCTACCTCGCTTCGCAAACGCAGCACACCATGTGGCTTTATCTTGGAAAAGTCACAAAGGCGCGCGATACGTTGTGACCCGATGTTGGCTTGTTGTGAGCGGATGCATGCACTGTAGAACTTCAACCTTCGTACAGAGGTTGTCTCATTGGGCTACAGCATAGAAGGTTAACAACACCAACCACGGAACCTCTCCGTTTCGCCGCTCCGTGAGCAAGAGTGGGCGACGAAAGAGGTGGGGAATGGCGGCGTAGCCCTTTTCAGCGAAAGGCAGTATGGTCATCCTCGTTCTTAGAGCGGATGTCAGAGTCTTCTAGTCTCAGCTCTTTTTCGCGAACTCAACAAGAGCAAAGCCGTATCGTTCTCCTGTTGCAGGATACGAGGGGTGGCAAAAGCGTCTGCAACATTTACGTGTTGGAAGCCACCGACCAGGAGACGAGTTCGCCTCGGTAGGCTTCCTCATCAGTGTCCAAGGGTCATGCACCATCTGCGTCATGGATCGAAGGGAAGGGAGTGTTGCTACTTCTCCCCTCACAGACGAACGACGTTTCCTAGATGACCGTTCGCTAAGGCGACTTCGCGCTGCTTGACCTGATGAGTTGTACAATAACACCAGGTACTGAGCAGCTAGCACAGAGTTCTTTCAGTCAACTGTTAGAGCCCAGCGCGGGCAACGCAAGCCGAACAGAAACGAGGGCCGGCAACGAGTCGTTGTCACGGCTCGTCTCGGGCCCCGTGTATTCGGGCAGGACCTCGCCAGCTCGTCTCAACTGATGTTGCGGAGCAGCAAGCAAAACTCAAATGATGGAAGAAAAATGGAAGGCAGTGGACGGAAGCAGAGCGTCGGCTGCCGGACTTCGCGCCTCGAAAGCTCCCTCGTCGCCCGGCACCCGATCGGGAACTCGGGGCAGGACAAGTTTGGGGGCTGGCGCGGCCTCGCTCGTTCCTTCCCTTCCTTCCACTTCTCGCCACACTTTTTCTCCTCAAACTTGTTTGAAATCTTTTTGGGTGTACTGCGGTGGCAGGTGATGCGACAGGCGAGCAGCACAATGGGCGAGCAGCGAGCGCCGTGCGCTTCGTGCTTCGTGCTCTATGCTCGGTGTCAGCGAGCGAGCGAGACAGAGGCAGTGGTCGTTTCAGCAGCAAGCCGTACTTAATCAGTAAGGCGAACCTGCTGTAAATGCAACACCATTACGTCTGTTGTCACGGCAGAACGCTTCGTCGTTGTCTGGGGACACACCAAACCTTGGGCCGACTTCGTACGAGCCAGGCGCGAATCTGGGAGCTGGCGAGGAAGGGCGACGAGAGGCTGAGCGCTGCTATTTACGTTTAGAAGAAGTACGCTTCTTCTGAATAAAAAAATACACTTTCTCTGAATCAAAGTTGCAGATCGGCCACTCGTATCTCTCCTGCCACTTCCTTTCGTTGACCTGTCAAGAAGACGGACGGGGGCAGGCTAAGCAAAAGAAGAGCGCTCTTGCAGATTTACTCTCAGTTGATGTACACAGTACAGCTGCAGTAAGAAGGTTACTCCATGCAGACGGTCTTTTTAAGTGGCGCATGCCACTTTATCTCAGCCGACTACTTGGCAGATGCGCAGAGCGGACGCCGCTTCGCTCCACTGGCAGCTTTAGCAACGTACGTCCTTTGCCAGACGCTGTCATTCCAGCCAGTCCAGCCAGCAAACTGGTTTTTTCTTGGAGCCTCTTACAATTTCCCAGCTCAAACTGACCCGAGGGTCGGACGACTCCGCTGCTACACAAAGAGCTCCACAGTATCCACAAATGGCTACGCCCAGGCTTGCTGTTCAAGGTTCACGGACATACTCGTTCGTTCCTCTTTCAGCTGTTGGAAAGCCATTGCAGAGTCAGGTGATGATATGATATCGTGCACAAGGCTCAATATGGCGGCGTCAGCAGAACGCCCCGGAGGCCAATGTTCGTCTGCCGGAGGTCGAGCACTTTCGGACTCGGAAAAGTTCCCACCCTCTCAAGATATCACTCAATCTCAAAGGGCTAGATCTTTCGATGTCTGAGCAATAGCTTTGCACTCCCTCAGAATGCCAGGATACGCATATTATTGCACAAAGAGGGTTGGGGTGATTGAGGCTTTCTTCCTCTTTGCTGGCTCACACTACGAGCTGGAGAGAAAGATGCCGCCTTGGTTCACCCAGGAAACTCTTTTATGAGTTCAAAATTGTGTCCATCTCCGAATCCACATATCGCAGCACCGCATAAGGAATTGCTGTCACCGAGAGACGAACAAAGGGCTGGCCAACGCTCCTTATATCGCTTCAGAGGTGTCAGCCACAATCTTCTGGGTGTTCCATGTCCCGGATCCTGTATATATTTAAGGTTCCCACTTCTCATTGCGCTTCAGTACCTTCTCGCTTTACGGTGGCGCATTGGTCATGTTGAAAGCTCACCGGACTCAGCTGTATTCTCCCATTTGTGCCAGTTATTCTCATGCTGGGGACTCGCCTTAGGTCATAAAGAGGGAAGATATCAGGCGATCTGCAGCCCTCTGTATAGTATTCAGCTCCTCTGACTAGACGGGTGTGAAAGGCGGCTAGAACCTTCTTTTGTCTTGGCACCACCTTTGATGTGAGGCCCAGACGTAAAGTCGAAGTATCCTGTCTCTTTTCAAAGTTATAACATTGTGAAAAGGTTGAAGTAGCCCGGCAGACGTTCTCGTTTTCCTTGTATTTTGGAAGAAAGTTGGGGACGGGAACCAACTCACACGGAAGGTCGGTTTTGCTCCGCGGAAAAAGTCCTTTCTTGTGTATGGCATGCCCTTCCTACTACAAAGGAGGAGATACAACATTACTTAAGATGTTGAGTTCTGTTGATTCAATGTTTTTGTGGAAGATGAGCCAACCCTCCCCCAATTTGCCTGCTGGCGCTCAGGAGGTGGATCCCACTACTTTACCCTCGAGCAAGAGCTCTCACATTTCTGGACAGCGCATTTCACCACGGCTGAGATAGCTGTAGGAATAAAATTGGAGTACTGTCCCGAATTCTGTAGAGGGTGGGGGTTTGGCCGGGAGTGTCCGGAGACAAGCGCGCGCATAAAGCGCTGAAAAGGGATGCAAGACTTCGCGGGAGTTGAGGCCCACTGGCGCTCTCCTTCGGGTGAATTGTTGCATTTCACCACCCTTTGCGCTACAGATGGAGAAGAACACGTTGCCCAGAGCTCCGCAATTTGTGCGAGGGAGCTCAGAGAGCACGGGGCTCAACAGGGCCTCTACCTGCTCTGGTTTCTCACGATTCAAATCTGTTGCTTTCTTGTTTGGAACTCGGGGGCAAAAGGGCTTCAAGCCTTTGCACCATAGCTCGATTCGGTCATAAGGAGGACAGAACACTGCTCCAAACCATTGGGAGCTCTTCGTCCGACACAGAAGACTCCGCGCCACCTCTGATTCCGTATTGGGGCCTATTCTTCCGATTTTATCTTCTGTCAATAAGCTGCCATGGGCTTGGAAGATCCAGTCGGCCGCGTTTCATAATGTTGTGTGCACGACACAAATAGGACGTTGCGGTTTCCCTTGCCCCGTCCGCACACTTTTCGGGATGACCTTCCTCCGAGTTTGGGGGGCAGTTCTTTAATATATGAAGGTAAGTGTCGGGAACTTGCTTTCAGCTCATGTCGCAGACATAATGCAGAGGACTGAACGTTTCTTCTCTAAGAAATCGCGAAATAGTTTCGGTGGCGGGACCCTGGCACGTGTGATCTCCACATCTTGCTTGTTACTCCCCGAAACATAGACTTTGCAATTCTACTACCAACTTTCGATCATCCCTGTAGTAACGTGAACCCGTGATCCAAATGTCTCACTAAGAACCGCACCACGTCACCACTCACAAGGGCTGTGACCCAACCCCCTCTGATTCTCTCCGGTCTCGCCCCGCTTGGCGGTTCCCCACCCACCCCGCTTCCGTTCAAGGTCACGCTCCTTCTCTCTCACCCAGCAACTCTTCCTCCGCCCCCTGCAAAACTTACACTATTATTTTCTCGCACTATGCCCATCCTCAAGCCCACCACTTTCTCGCCCTTGCTCACACGCTCGCTGCACGCCTCCCCTTCCTCCGCTGGCGTCGTCAACGTTCGTCTCGTGCTCATGACGTACCCGCCTTGACCTCCAGAGAGCTAACGCGGGTGGCACAGGCGATCCTGCATGGCTCGAAGGAAGCGAAGCAGGAAGGAGAGAGTGAGATTCGTCAGCATTCGAAGCTCGTCGGAAGAGGCGTGAGTCTCGTTTCTCCGTTGGTGGAGGAGGACGGGGCGTTTGTGGGGAGGTGGCGCTCGTTCGCGGGGTGTTGGGAGGTGGATGGAGGAACGTTTGGGACGGAGAAGAGCTTTGGAGGAGATGGTGGAAGTTTTGGAGGTCGTGCGAGAAGTGGAGGGAGAGTGCGAGCTCGGCGAGGAGGCTGCTGGAGGTGGAGCTGCTAGCCGCGCTCGGCCGCTGGTTTGAGGAGCAGTGGAGGCCACGGAGACTTCGGAAGTTCTCACATTACTTTTGAAAAAACTTTGGAGTCGCTACTTGGCTGGTTAGGAGGAGGCGCTTGCGGGACCACCTCCGTACTCGGTCGTCCAGAGCTCATCAGCTGACCTCCTTCCGTCCCTGGATCATCGTCCCCAGAAATACGTTCACGAGTTCCAGAGTCCGTCATTCTCCTCCTTTGATTCTCACACCATCATCACTAACCCTTTTTTCCACCCGAAAACAGAGCACACCGTCCTCCCACACCACGTCCCACTCTACAAGTCGCTCATCGCGCAATACTACCAAGGCATCGCCGACTCGCCCGAATTTGACACTCGCCTCTTCGGCTCGTGGGAGATTGTCGTGGGCGAGGTTGACACGTTCGTGCATATCTGGGAGTACGAGGGGTTGCCCGGGTTCGAGAGCGTCAAGAACAAGGTCAAGAACTCGCAGGTGCGTTATCCTCCTTCGTTCCTTTTTCATCTCTTTATCTTCACATTCAGAAGCGCTAATTACCCACCTGCGGCGCTCTTAGGGCCACCTCGAATTCTTCAACCACGACATCCTCCCTCTTGTCCAACGCCGCACCTCGCAACTCTGCCAGGAGTTTGCGTTCTGGCAGTCGGCTGCTCCTGCAGTCAACGGAGGGATCTACGAGTTGAGGAGCTACGATTTGCAGCCGGGCAAGTTGTTGGAGTGGGAGCATGAGTGGAGGGTCGGGTTGGAGGCGAGGTTGCAGAGTGGACATTCGCCCGTCGGCGCTTGGTTCTCGCAGCTGTGAGTTTGGCGTTTCCTTTTTTCTCTTTTCTTGGCATGAAAGGAGTGGACGGTGTGGTAGCGGTCTTTGCGGGATTGGGGAGGGAGGAAGAAGGAGCGGTAGCTGACTGACGTGTTCCCTTTTCCCTCTTCTCACATCGGGCCTTGTCGGAATGCTATGGCGCACAGGGGTAAACTCCACCAAGTGCACCACATGTGGCAGTACGAGAGCTTGGAGCACAGGAGGGAGACGAGGGAGAAGGCTTGGGGGATTGATACTTGGTGCGTCAAAACAACTTCGCCTGGGTGAACCGAAAGAGGGGGGTGGGCGTGGCTGACGATAGTGTTGGTTCTGTTTCGGACGTGCAGGAGTGGAACGGTCGCCAAGGTACGTTGGAACTCCTCCCATTCCCTTCCTGTCACCTTTCCTCCAGCACCCGATCGTCCACCTCGTAGCTGAGGTTTCATAGTCTGAACGCTGACGTGTTTCTCCTCTCCATCGAAATATAAAACAGACGGTCAAGCTTGCGAAAGGAATGGACTCGAACATCCTCCGACCCCTGCCTTTCAGTCCTTTGAGGTGATTCGGAGCGAAGTAGGACGAGCGGAGGAAAAAGTAGTGGGAAGCGCAGTTCATTTGTTCTTTGTTCTGGGAGTAGTGCGGTTTTTCGATCGGTGTGTGATGTGAAACTCGGTCTCTGTTTTTCGGTCTCGTTTTCTACGGCACTTCGCGAGGGCGGAGGCCAAGGAAAGTCTTTACATGAGTCCCTACCCTGCCAGCTCGGCGGCCATCGCACGCACTCGTCCAGCTGCTCTCCCCATGACCTCCTTTTTACATCCACCGAGTCGTTTCTAGCTTTCTCGGCCTCCTCAGCTGACTTCTCCAGGTGACCCCGGCTCGGCTCGTGGGCTGTGCTTGTCGGACTGCGGCTGTGGCATGGAGGCTTGCTTGGAGGCGGTGCTGTTCGAGGGTGGCGTGCGTCGAGTCGTCGTTGTGTTTCAGAAGCAAAGAGGAGGCCCACGTTTTTTTTTTTGTCTTTGCTGAAAGCGGTGTAGCTAGTTTGTCCAACGGAAGGGAGCAGAAATTCCCCGGATGATGAAGAACATACGGGATTCGAAGGCACAGCGCCGGACCGGCATTTATCAATGATCCTTCTGCGTCGCTGCTGCATCAAGCTACACCTATTGATGGCCTTTGAACGTTCACATGGACAACCCCAAACGGCCCGGTTGTGCCGTTGTTCGCGCACTTGCCGGCCTCCGGCGCCCGCCACGAACCTTCTTCCCTCCTGTAAGTCACTGGGGTGGCTTCGTTTCAGAAGTTTTTTTGGACTACAAAACTCCAGCATAACTTTTCATCCTCCTTCTCTTCTTCCTCTATCTTTGCGCGCTCGTCTCCAGCCCAAACATGTCGTCCTCACAAGGCCAGCAGGGACGACACGCTCTCTGGATGCCCCAGCGCGGAGGCGGCGGGTCCAGCTCCTCCTCATCATCTTTCGTTTCGCCCGCCGCCTCCCACTCTCATTCAGCCACGGTGGAGTTGCTGGTCGCCTTGCTGATGTCGTGCACGAGACCTCCTCCGGAGGGGACGCAGCCGGACCCGAACATTCATCTGCAGATGATTAATTTAGTCACGACGCTATTGCATGAGCAGGGCGGTGGGTGGGGCACCGATGGTGAGTCCGAGATGAGTGGTGAGAGGAACAAGGAAGCTATTAGTGCTAACCAAGTGTTCTATGCGTTCGCACGACTTTGGCAGGCGTCCCCACTCTCCACGTTTGGAGCGCAACCCTCCGCACTTTCCTCACGGCTTACGCCGCGACCATTCTCGAAAACACGCTCGGCCGACTCGTTTCGGACCCAACCCTTATCTGCATCACTATCGCTACTTCTGGAACCCGACCTCACCTCAAGTACCACATGTGGTTCGCGAAGTCTCATGCGTGGCCTGAGAAAGACGTCCATGGTGTCGCTGTGCATGCTGGTGGGTGCTCCCCCTTGTTCTAACCCACCGGAGTGAGTCTGCTGACGTGGGCATTATATCATTTTCTACAGACCTTTCTACCGTCTTTCTCTGCTACATCACTCTTGTTCACCGAGACATGAATGCTGAAGGACACGGCGTCTACACTTATCACCTCACGCCCGTTGATGGGTCACCGAACGTCGCGAAGTTGGTGTGGGACTCTGGAGCAGCCTTTGTTGAGCAAGCGGGTGCTTATTGGTAAGTAATATCTCGAGTCGCTGCTCGGAGAACGATTAACTGATCTTGAGGTTTTGCTGGGGGGAAAAGGCCGCAGGGAAACGTGAGCCAGCACCAGCAGTACAGCTTGGCGAGGAAGTCGGCGGCGAGGAAGGGCCATGCAGCGCTTGGGAGGAGTACTGCTTTCTAGTGCAGTTGAATGAGATTTTTTTGGGGCTTGACATCTTCTCGTGTCCGAGGCCTGGAAAAGATATGGCTAGCCAACATGACAGGTGAGTGAGTGAATCAATGGCGAGACACGAAGCGCAACTACGTGATCGGTGGCGCTGCAGCTAACCTCGCCTCTCGACCTATCGATGCTTCATTTTTTGGTTATTCTCACTTCAATTGTTCGCTCGGACCACACAAGATTGCGAAGCACCCAAGCACCCTTCCAAGCGCTCGGCGACGCGACCTTCGGGCTCACAGGGCCGGAGCACTGGGAACACAGAGGAATCCGGGCCCTGAGCTTCCCGACGTTCCTCTGCGTACTCTGATTGCATCTTCTCTGTCCATCTAATTCGCTGAGAAGATAGAACGCGCGCTACTACGGTTGCGGCGGTTGTTGGAGACAAATAGTTTATTGGTGTTTCTCGGGGGAAGGCGAGGGTGGTGCGAGGGTGGCGGGCACCTGTTTACGGACGTTTTCAAGAGCAATGGTTGTTTTTGATTGCTTTTCAAGTCAGGGAGGAAGATATAAGCTCTCCTTAATCTCGATGTAGAGGACATAGACTCATTCGACTCGCGGCAGCCCGCCTGTCGGATCTTTCGATATGTCGGAAGCAGGCCACGTCGGCACTCAGGTAGCGGCTTTGCGCTTTTTGAGGGGTTTGCTGAGGACTGATATAACAGTAACTCTACCTATAAGTTTTGACAATGCTTCAGCAAACATGGCTGGCGACAACTCCCATCAACTCGTCCAACAACGACTTTTGACGAGGACTTTGCATGCCGCCGGGCGGCTGTCTCACCTGCTCGGAGCTTCGGCCGCCAGCTCGCAGGCCAGAACGTGAAGCAGCAACCATGCGCCGGTTAGTGCACCTTCAAAGGACGCTACAGGACATCCGATGACTAGTCTCTACATCAGAATTTTTTTGCTACGACGCGCCGATCGTCAGCTCACCTCCAAACCCACCAATCACCATCGACTTTGGGCCGACCAGCCCCCTCGCCCGCCATCCCTCCTCCGGACCACCGCCGCCCTAACTCGCCTTCTCGGGTTCACTAGCGCCTCTGACAAGGGTCTGGTATGCCATCTATACTTCTTGGACGACCTGGGCACCCGAGTTGGAGGCACCGCGTGAGCCCTCATGGGCGCCGCCGCGCGTGCCTGAAATCGAATACTTCCAAACTCGGGTCCACCTCCGCTCGCGGGCAGATCTGTCGCCCAGGTGGGCCGAATGCGAGAGTGTTTGAGGAAAGGCAATTTGTTTGCTTGCATACTTTTCTTTGTGGACCTGAACAACACATGGAGGGGGTGAGTTGATTGTGGGGCCGGCGCATCGTGGCTGAGGTGCACAGAGATCTCGGTGGTTTCCTTTCTTTGCTCTCAGTTTTGTCCTCGCCTTTCTCTCTCCTTCACTCTCCTTCAGCTTCACTTTTTTGATCCCCTTTCTGCCGACTTCCGGAGTTCCGCGACACCGCCTCGACCACACGCTCGTTTCCGCCCACGTCGCCTTTGTTTCGGTCAACAATGTTGACGCCACTCGCTCTCCTCGCACTTGCGGGCGCTACCCAGGCTCACATGTCCATCTGGCGTGAGTATTTCTCACCCCTTTTCGCACGCAGGACAGCTGACTTCTGCGCCGTCGTTCCCAGCGAGGAGCATGTACGGCATGTTCACTACGTATCCGCCATCGTCCCCCATCGGACCCAACTGGGACTACGATGACTGTGAGTAGGCTTTAATACTTGTGCTACGCAAAGGTGAGAAGAAGTTTGGGTCAGCTGAATGCGTATTCTGGCTACGCAGGGTGGTTTCGCGGCGCGCCGACTCGTAACTCGCCGCCAGCGGAGGGGGAAGTCACTATTCTCCCCGCCGGAGGGAACATTACACTAGAGATCAGCTGTAATTTGGCCTTTACGACTGACCCCGATTACGGTTATGCGACATCCGACAATGTTGCGTGCCCCGAAGGCCCTGGCCCATACCACTCGGGCGACCCCGATGGACCTATCGACTACAACCTCCTTGCGGGTTGTGCTCTTGCTATTGCTGATGTCGTAAGTCCAGCCTCTTTTTGAATTGGCTGAGTTTCAAAGCTAATCCAAGTTCTGCAGGACGACATTAACCTCGTCACGGTCGACAACCTCGCCGTCTTCTCCGTCCAGCACGAGTGCGTGTGGGTCCGCGACACAGTCTTTGAGATTCCCGCCAAGATGCCGCCATGCACTGGAAAGCACTGCATCTGCGCCTGGCTCTGGGAACCTCAGAACGGTACTGGGTACGCTTGTTTTTGGTTCCCGTCGTCTCTTTCCGCGCAGCGCTGACGTGTTATTTTCGCCACACAATAGAAACTATTACCAGAGTTCGTATTCATGCTCTTGTAGTGCATCAAAAATACAACTGACCTTTATTCACCATCAGCTCCCTTCAACTGCGACGTGTCCGGCTCTCCCGCCGACGCCACACCCATCCAGATGCCCTTGAAGGATCCCGTCTTCTGCCCCGACTCGCTCGATGACTGCGTACGTCTATTCCATTCTTCTTTCTCCCAAAACGTTACTTATCAAATGTCTCACAGACGACCGGCGCCACTCGTCCAATTTACTACTACAACAAGTGTGTCCCCCTTCGTTGCTCGCCCCCGTTACACGTCAGCTAATTACTGGTCCCACAGCGACTACTGGAACATCGAGTGGGTCAGCAACTACTTCCGCCCTGGGTACCACAACACCTGGGGATGGACCAACGGCGCCCAGAACGACATCTTCATGACCGCCGCTGAAGCCAAAGCTTACGTTCGCCCGTGCGTTGTCCTCCTCCCTCCGTTTTTAAGGGTCCTCACTAACTGAAACGCAATCCACAGTACCTACACCCTTAACGCGACCTCGCACTACGTCTACCCCTTGAACACCGACATCGCTCTGAACGCCACTGCCACGTCCTCGAGCGCTGGTTCCGGCCAACCCGCATCCGCTGCGATTGACGGCAAGTTGGGCGGGTACCTCGACAGCGGGAACGGAACAGACTCGGAGGAGTGGAGCTCGAATGGAGAGACTACTGGTGCTTGGTTGCAGCTTACGTGGCCTCATGCGGTGACAATCAACCAGGTCGTGCTTTACGATCGGTGCGTTTTTCCCTGTTGTTGCTAATGGGAAGCCGAACTTCCGCTAACGAGGATTTTGTTGAACGATCAGACCCAACTGGGAGGACCACTGCACGGCTGGAAAGCTCACGTTTGCAGATGGTACGGTCGTTATCCACGGGAGTCTTGATAATGGAGGCGGAGCTACGCCCGTCTCGGTCGCGAACAAGACGACCACGACTCTCCTGTGGACTTGCACCGGTGTCAGCGCTTACACCTCCAACATCGGTGAGTTTGGCTCTCTTATCCGACTTAGATACGCCGTACTGACAAAGACGTCCAGGTCTGTCCGAGATTGAGGTCTACAGTCCCGCCGCCGCGACCAACACCACGTCATCGTCTTCCTCCTCATCCACGACCCGCACGTCCACCCTCGCTTCGTCGACCACCCCCGTCGTCGTCGCTGCTACCACAACCTCCAAAGCGGTCAACACAACCACCACGACCAAAGCCGCCACGTCGAGCAGCGTCAAGAGCACTTCGGCCGTCCCGAGCACGACGACGAGCCAGGAGGTCACGGCTACTGTCGTCGTCTATGCTACTGCAAAGCCTACCACTACTGCTGCCGTTGGATCGATCGCTTCGGCGCTGGCGTCTCGGCTTTCGTTGGCGCAGGCCAAGCTCACGTCGGAGCTTGCGGCGCGTCTTTCGTCGGTCGCTGCTGCTAGGGCGAAGGCCGCTGCTGGAACCAAGGCTGCTAGGTAAGCTCTCCTATTCCACTCAGTAGTCTTGAATTCTCTATATTGACGTCTTATCGCCATTGCAGGAGCTTTGACGGAGAGTACGAGGTCACCCCTACGCCCGCGCCCACCGCCACGTCACTCTGTGCGATCCCCACTCCCACGACGGTCGACTACACTACCAAAGTCTGTGTCGGCCGCGTCTGCACCAACAAGGCCACGCAGACGGTCCTCTCCGCTACGCCTTGCGCTACCCCTACTCAGGCTTTCCAAGTCGAAATGATGCCCGACGAGGCCGGTCTTCCGTTCCTCGATAATCTTCCTTTTGAGGCAGGGTTTGATGTTCAGGAGAGGGATGAGATTGAGGAGCTTGTTGCGGAGGTCATGGAGAAGGAGGAGGAAGTGAGGTTGGCGGGAGAGAGGAGGGAGAGGATGATGTCGAGGGGGATTCATGGAGGTGCCGACTTTTAGACGGTGACGTGTGACGTGTGACGTGCTGGATTGTTGATAGGTGTAGGATAGATACTGTAGCCTTAGTCGGAATATGTAGCTTTAGACTGTTTCTCTCCTTTCACCTCTCTTCACTCGCACAGTGAGACGATTTGCTGGAAAAGAGAGAAGAGAACGCCGATGCAGGCCACTGTCCATGAGGGGATATATTCCGTCTACGCGCTTTAAAAGCATACTACCAAAGAAAGGAAACTTGTTCAAGAAGCATTCAGACCCAGGCCACGAGCAGTCCAGCGGCACCGAGGAAGGCTCCTCCGAGACCAATAGTAGCTCCGACCCGTGAAGCACCTCCGGTCGATGTGGCTTTGGCAGCGCTCGCGAGAGACGTCGAGGCTGTTGAGGCGGCAGCCTTGGACGCTCCGGACGTTTGTGTAGTAGATGAGGAGGTGCCCGTCTTAGTCGCGGATGAAGAGGTAGAGGTCTTGCTAGCAGTTGACTGTGAATCGAGCGTCAAGCACCGCTCGGAGTGTAATGAAGCCGAGAAGCCTGCTGGAACTCACTTGGTAGCCAAGGTTGGTGGCCTTGAAGATGTCAGTCGAGGCGTACGTCGTGCACTTGGACGAAGCAGGGACACGTGGTGTCCAAGGCATCGTAGCGGGCACTGTGGGACGATTCTCAGAAGCTTGACTTTAAAGCAGATAGCCCGTACACACCGGTCTCCATAGTAGACAGAGTTGTGGTCTTTCCGTCAGCCCCAGTGTACACGTTGACGGGGTCTTGCAAGTCGCCCTCGCACTCCTCGAAGACGCCAGGGGCGTACGCCGCCGGCATGTTCTGTCGATTAATCCAGTCAGGAAGGGCCAGGCTACAAGACTGAGCGAGCTTACGTAGTCACATCCAATCAAATCAAAGCGGCTGCACGCGAAAGACACCGGCGTCAGATATCTACCCAACACGAACGCCAACGAGAGCACGACAAACGCACTTCTCGCAGTAATCAGGCCACGTAACCTTGTTGCTGCAGATCTTGAAGCAGAACTTTCCGCTCCCGACAAACATGTTCCAGTTCTGGACCTGCACGAGCGTGGTGTTGCTCGTCGCCTCGGGGAGGTTTGTCGACCACACGAGTCCGCCTGCGAGAACCGGTCAGCACTGCCATTCGAGAGGACCCAAAACTCAGCAGAGGGATTACCAAGAGGGTTTCCGAGTTGATCAGCTCCGTGTGGGTCGAGCTCTCCGCCCGTGTCGTTGGACATGAGCTCGATGCCGGTTTGGTCGAACAAGCCGACGACCTGGACGTATGCGGCTGTTGAAAGTAAAGTTAGCTTACCGCTCAAACTTTCAATTGTGTATGAGAAAAGACAAACAAGTCCTCATGTATCTGAATAGGATGAAGCTGCTCAGTAAGAGGAGTGGGGAGTAGTTTGAAGGCAACATACTGCAAAGCGGTGATGGTTCCGCCGGGCATGATACGTGTGCCGTGTCCGCTCTTCGTGCAGTAGGCCTGTTGAACAGCTCGTCAATCTTCCCGTAGACTGCAGAAAAAGGAAAGGAAACGTACCACAACTGCAGCTTCAACATCTCCACTACATTAGTGAAACTAGTCAGCGTCGGCGTTGTTTACGCGGGGTAACCAGGTGCCTGGCCCAGAAGAAAGAACAGCACGCACATCTGCCCGTCGGGCGTCGCCGATCCCCAGAGACAGAAGTCTGCACGTTATCCAGTAAGGTGAAATGCCTTTATGCAAATAAAAAAGTCACAAACCGTCCAAAGAGTTGAGGACTGCCACAGAGACACCACGTCAGCGAGAGCGTTTTGCGGCGGTGAAAAGGAGAAACGCACAAGCCGTCTGGCACAGCGCGTCGGGTCCTTCAGTCGTGGAGTTGCACTGACGGACCAAGTTAGAACAGGGTTTAACATGCTACTTCAGTCTTGGGAGCTTAACGTACGACGTTGTACCCGCTCTGCATGGGCAAATGTCAGCTTTGTTTTTTCTTCTCGACGCGTCTCCGAATACTCACCTGAGGGCCACGGCCTGAGTTGGTCTCGGAGGTCAGCGGCAAGCTCTTCACCAAGCAAAAGAATGTTTACACACCGTACGCAATAGGGTTCACTTGATATGGGATGTCTGAAAACGCGGCATAAGTCATGGAAGCCAGTGGGAGAGGCGAGGTCGTCTGAGTCGCCGCTTTCGTGCTCGTCGTCACAGCCGCTTTCGTCGTCGACGTCGTGGCAGCAGCCCTCGGCGCCAGAGTGATTGTCGAATGAGCACCGGCATGTGTGACGGCGAACGCTGGCGTAGCCGCCAGAGCGGCGAGGAAGAGGAGCGCGTTGCTGGTCAACATCCCTTCCACAACAACGGGTCGCGTCGCGAAGATTGGGGCGCGGGGAGCGGGAACGAGTGTGGTCGTGAAAGAATGGAAGGAGGAGGGCGGGTCGGGGTGGACTGTCCTCTGGTGGTGTGAGTCTATGATGTGGTGGTAGGAAGGCAACCCAGGCGAGCATAAGCTATTAACGGACCAGACCTCGAGGATCAAGCGGCGGCACACGCCCCTTCTCTTCAGGCACAAGGAGGCGCCGCTCGAGACAAAAGAGCATTGGTCGGTTCGCTCGTCACGTTTCGACGCGCCTTGGCGCGCAATAAATAGAAACACCTGCTGCGATGGCTACGAAAGGAGAGAAAGACGCGTCGGATGGATGTTTGGACACGTATCATCACATATTACACGCGAAGGGTGCGAAGGGATGGGAACGAGAAAAGTTTACAGCATTCTCAACCCACCTCCTTCCAGCTCTTCCAGGACCTCACCAGCCTGATGCCGGACCAACGCGTCCTCATCCGTCTCTCCAACGTACCTCACCACCGTCCTCGCCCTCTTCTTGGTCTCCAAGCTCACCAACATCCTCGCCGTGCCTCCACCCCCAGCACCACTTACGACAGCAGCACCAGGCATCCTGAACCCTCCCAGGCCCAGATCACTTCGCATGCTCGAGCTCGAGCTTGCCGAGTCTTCAGCCAGCCGAGCAGCGGTACGGAAGACAAGCGCGAGGAAGAGCAAAGCACCTCGACGGAGCGAAGGGTGTTTCGCGTCCGTTGTAGTAGGGTTCGGCGTCTCCTCTGGCTTCTTCGGTCGTCCATGACGATCAAGCTGGACTCCCTCCCCCTCGTCATCGCTCTCACTATCCTCCTCTGCCTTCTCCTTGCCCTTCCGCGAAACCTCTTCCACGACCCGGACCCGAGGCTTCATGATGCGGCTCTCGACCTGCAAGATCGTGATGCACGTTTCTGCGAGGTCGTCGCCGTAGCTCAGCATCGCGACTGGAGCCGTCTCGACGGCGGTAGCGAGGATCGTCAGTGCTGAAGAGCGGAGCGGTGTGGGAAGTGACGAGTTGCGGAGCGTCGCGAGCAGGGGTGGGAGGATGTCGTCCACTGCGTTCATCGTCAGTCCAGCTGATCCTGCCTCCAGCCTCACCAAAGCGGACTCACCGAACACAGCCAACGCCTCTCCAGCTCGCTCCACGCACCGACTCAACGCCTCCCCAACCCTCAACCTCTTATCCAACTCCCGCCTCCCCCTCTCTCCCTCTCCTATGCCTTTCCCCTCCCCTCCTCCAACATAAACTTTCACCAACCGCCTCACGACCTCCTTTCCAAAGCTATCCACCAAATCGCCCAACCCAGCGATCGCCCCAAGGTACAAGAAACTGTCCTCGTCCTCAACACTTTGAATAAAGATGTCGAGCACGGCAGGAATGAGCGCTTCGTCCGTCGACAGCAAGGCGTCTTTCGTAGCGACGAGACTCGGAGGATCCTCCGAAGTCTCGTCGCTACGAAAGACGCCTTGCTGTCGACGGACGAAGCGCTCATTCCTGCCGTGCTCGACATCTTTATTCAAAGTGTTGAGGACGAGGACAGTTTCTTGTACCTTGGGGCGATCGCTGGGTTGGGCGATTTGGTGGATAGCTTTGGAAAGGAGGTCGTGAGGCGGTTGGTGAAAGTTTATGTTGGAGGAGGGGAGGGGAAAGGCATAGGAGAGGGAGAGAGGGGGAGGCGGGAGTTGGATAAGAGGTTGAGGGTTGGGGAGGCGTTGAGTCGGTGCGTGGAGCGAGCTGGAGAGGCGTTGGCTGTGTTCGGTGAGTCCGCTTTTGGTGAGGCTGGAGGCAGGATCAGCTGGACTGACGATGAACGCAGTGGACGACATCCTCCCACCCCTGCTCGCGACGCTCCGCAACTCGTCACTTCCCACACCGCTCCGCTCTTCAGCACTGACGATCCTCGCTACCGCCGTCGAGACGGCTCCAGTCGCGATGCTGAGCTACGGCGACGACCTCGCAGAAACGTGCATCACGATCTTGCAGGTCGAGAGCCGCATCATGAAGCCTCGGGTCCGGGTCGTGGAAGAGGTTTCGCGGAAGGGCAAGGAGAAGGCAGAGGAGGATAGTGAGAGCGATGACGAGGGGGAGGGAGTCCAGCTTGATCGTCATGGACGACCGAAGAAGCCAGAGGAGACGCCGAACCCTACTACAACGGACGCGAAACACCCTTCGCTCCGTCGAGGTGCTTTGCTCTTCCTCGCGCTTGTCTTCCGTACCGCTGCTCGGCTGGCTGAAGACTCGGCAAGCTCGAGCTCGAGCATGCGAAGTGATCTGGGCCTGGGAGGGTTCAGGATGCCTGGTGCTGCTGTCGTAAGTGGTGCTGGGGGTGGAGGCACGGCGAGGATGTTGGTGAGCTTGGAGACCAAGAAGAGGGCGAGGACGGTGGTGAGGTACGTTGGAGAGACGGATGAGGACGCGTTGGTCCGGCATCAGGCTGGTGAGGTCCTGGAAGAGCTGGAAGGAGGTGGGTTGAGAATGCTGTAAACTTTTCTCGTTCCCATCCCTTCGCACCCTTCGCGTGTAATATGTGATGATACGTGTCCAAACATCCATCCGACGCGTCTTTCTCTCCTTTCGTAGCCATCGCAGCAGGTGTTTCTATTTATTGCGCGCCAAGGCGCGTCGAAACGTGACGAGCGAACCGACCAATGCTCTTTTGTCTCGAGCGGCGCCTCCTTGTGCCTGAAGAGAAGGGGCGTGTGCCGCCGCTTGATCCTCGAGGTCTGGTCCGTTAATAGCTTATGCTCGCCTGGGTTGCCTTCCTACCACCACATCATAGACTCACACCACCAGAGGACAGTCCACCCCGACCCGCCCTCCTCCTTCCATTCTTTCACGACCACACTCGTTCCCGCTCCCCGCGCCCCAATCTTCGCGACGCGACCCGTTGTTGTGGAAGGGATGTTGACCAGCAACGCGCTCCTCTTCCTCGCCGCTCTGGCGGCTACGCCAGCGTTCGCCGTCACACATGCCGGTGCTCATTCGACAATCACTCTGGCGCCGAGGGCTGCTGCCACGACGTCGACGACGAAAGCGGCTGTGACGACGAGCACGAAAGCGGCGACTCAGACGACCTCGCCTCTCCCACTGGCTTCCATGACTTATGCCGCGTTTTCAGACATCCCATATCAAGTGAACCCTATTGCGTACGGTGTGTAAACATTCTTTGCTTGGTGAAGAGCTTGCCGCTGACCTCCGAGACCAACTCAGGCCGTGGCCCTCAGGTGAGTATTCGGAGACGCGTCGAGAAGAAAAAACAAAGCTGACATTTGCCCATGCAGAGCGGGTACAACGTCGTACGTTAAGCTCCCAAGACTGAAGTAGCATGTTAAACCCTGTTCTAACTTGGTCCGTCAGTGCAACTCCACGACTGAAGGACCCGACGCGCTGTGCCAGACGGCTTGTGCGTTTCTCCTTTTCACCGCCGCAAAACGCTCTCGCTGACGTGGTGTCTCTGTGGCAGTCCTCAACTCTTTGGACGGTTTGTGACTTTTTTATTTGCATAAAGGCATTTCACCTTACTGGATAACGTGCAGACTTCTGTCTCTGGGGATCGGCGACGCCCGACGGGCAGATGTGCGTGCTGTTCTTTCTTCTGGGCCAGGCACCTGGTTACCCCGCGTAAACAACGCCGACGCTGACTAGTTTCACTAATGTAGTGGAGATGTTGAAGCTGCAGTTGTGGTACGTTTCCTTTCCTTTTTCTGCAGTCTACGGGAAGATTGACGAGCTGTTCAACAGGCCTACTGCACGAAGAGCGGACACGGCACACGTATCATGCCCGGCGGAACCATCACCGCTTTGCAGTATGTTGCCTTCAAACTACTCCCCACTCCTCTTACTGAGCAGCTTTCATCCTATTCAGATACATGAGGACTTGTTTGTCTTTTCTCATACACAATTGAAAGTTTGAGCGGTAAGCTAACTTTACTTTCAACAGCCGCATACGTCCAGGTCGTCGGCTTGTTCGACCAAACCGGCATCGAGCTCATGTCCAACGACACGGGCGGAGAGCTCGACCCACACGGAGCTGATCAACTCGGAAACCCTCTTGGTAATCCCTCTGCTGAGTTTTGGGTCCTCTCGAATGGCAGTGCTGACCGGTTCTCGCAGGCGGACTCGTGTGGTCGACAAACCTCCCCGAGGCGACGAGCAACACCACGCTCGTGCAGGTCCAGAACTGGAACATGTTTGTCGGGAGCGGAAAGTTCTGCTTCAAGATCTGCAGCAACAAGGTTACGTGGCCTGATTACTGCGAGAAGTGCGTTTGTCGTGCTCTCGTTGGCGTTCGTGTTGGGTAGATATCTGACGCCGGTGTCTTTCGCGTGCAGCCGCTTTGATTTGATTGGATGTGACTACGTAAGCTCGCTCAGTCTTGTAGCCTGGCCCTTCCTGACTGGATTAATCGACAGAACATGCCGGCGGCGTACGCCCTGGCGTCTTCGAGGAGTGCGAGGGCGACTTGCAAGACCCCGTCAACGTGTACACTGGGGCTGACGGAAAGACCACAACTCTGTCTACTATGGAGACCGGTGTGTACGGGCTATCTGCTTTAAAGTCAAGCTTCTGAGAATCGTCCCACAGTGCCCGCTACGATGCCTTGGACACCACGTGTCCCTGCTTCGTCCAAGTGCACGACGTACGCCTCGACTGACATCTTCAAGGCCACCAACCTTGGCTACCAAGTGAGTTCCAGCAGGCTTCTCGGCTTCATTACACTCCGAGCGGTGCTTGACGCTCGATTCACAGTCAACTGCTAGCAAGACCTCTACCTCTTCATCCGCGACTAAGACGGGCACCTCCTCATCTACTACACAAACGTCCGGAGCGTCCAAGGCTGCCGCCTCAACAGCCTCGACGTCTCTCGCGAGCGCTGCCAAAGCCACATCGACCGGAGGTGCTTCACGGGTCGGAGCTACTATTGGTCTCGGAGGAGCCTTCCTCGGTGCCGCTGGACTGCTCGTGGCCTGGGTCTGAATGCTTCTTGAACAAGTTTCCTTTCTTTGGTAGTATGCTTTTAAAGCGCGTAGACGGAATATATCCCCTCATGGACAGTGGCCTGCATCGGCGTTCTCTTCTCTCTTTTCCAGCAAATCGTCTCACTGTGCGAGTGAAGAGAGGTGAAAGGAGAGAAACAGTCTAAAGCTACATATTCCGACTAAGGCTACAGTATCTATCCTACACCTATCAACAATCCAGCACGTCACACGTCACACGTCACCGTCTAAAAGTCGGCACCTCCATGAATCCCCCTCGACATCATCCTCTCCCTCCTCTCTCCCGCCAACCTCACTTCCTCCTCCTTCTCCATGACCTCCGCAACAAGCTCCTCAATCTCATCCCCTCTCCTGAACATCAAACCCTGCCTCAAAAGGAAGATTATCGAGGAACGGAAGACCGGCCTCGTCGGGCATCATTTCGACTTGGAAAGCCTGAGTAGGGGTAGCGCAAGGCGTAGCGGAGAGGACCGTCTGCGTGGCCTTGTTGGTGCAGACGCGGCCGACACAGACTTTGGTAGTGTAGTCGACCGTCGTGGGAGTGGGGATCGCACAGAGTGACGTGGCGGTGGGCGCGGGCGTAGGGGTGACCTCGTACTCTCCGTCAAAGCTCCTGCAATGGCGATAAGACGTCAATATAGAGAATTCAAGACTACTGAGTGGAATAGGAGAGCTTACCTAGCAGCCTTGGTTCCAGCAGCGGCCTTCGCCCTAGCAGCAGCGACCGACGAAAGACGCGCCGCAAGCTCCGACGTGAGCTTGGCCTGCGCCAACGAAAGCCGAGACGCCAGCGCCGAAGCGATCGATCCAACGGCAGCAGTAGTGGTAGGCTTTGCAGTAGCATAGACGACGACAGTAGCCGTGACCTCCTGGCTCGTCGTCGTGCTCGGGACGGCCGAAGTGCTCTTGACGCTGCTCGACGTGGCGGCTTTGGTCGTGGTGGTTGTGTTGACCGCTTTGGAGGTTGTGGTAGCAGCGACGACGACGGGGGTGGTCGACGAAGCGAGGGTGGACGTGCGGGTCGTGGATGAGGAGGAAGACGATGACGTGGTGTTGGTCGCGGCGGCGGGACTGTAGACCTCAATCTCGGACAGACCTGGACGTCTTTGTCAGTACGGCGTATCTAAGTCGGATAAGAGAGCCAAACTCACCGATGTTGGAGGTGTAAGCGCTGACACCGGTGCAAGTCCACAGGAGAGTCGTGGGTCGTCTTGTTCGCGACCGAGACGGGCGTAGCTCCGCCTCCATTATCAAGACTCCCGTGGATAACGACCGTACCATCTGCAAACGTGAGCTTTCCAGCCGTGCAGTGGTCCTCCCAGTTGGGTCTGATCGTTCAACAAATCCTCGTTAGCGGAAGTTCGGCTTCCCATTAGCAACAACAGGGAAAAACGCACCGATCGTAAAGCACGACCTGGTTGATTGTCACCGCATGAGGCCACGTAAGCTGCAACCAAGCACCAGTAGTCTCTCCATTCGAGCTCCACTCCTCCGAGTCTGTTCCGTTCCCGCTGTCGAGGTACCCGCCCAACTTGCCGTCAATCGCAGCGGATTGCGGGTTGGCCGGAACCAGCGCTCGAGGACGTGGCAGTGGCGTTCAGAGCGATGTCGGTGTTCAAGGGTAGACGTAGTGCGAGGTCGCGTTAAGGGTGTAGGTACTGTGGATTGCGTTTCAGGTTAGTGAGGACCCCTTAAAAAACGGAGGGAGGAGGACAACGCACGGGCGAACGTAAGCTTTGGCTTCAGCGGCGGTCATGAAGATGTCGTTACTGGGCGCCGTTGGTCCATCCCCAGGTGTTGTGGTACCCAGGGCGGAAGTAGTGCTGACCCACTCGATGTTCCAGTAGTCGCTGTGGGACCAGTAATTAGCTGACGTGTAACGGGGGCGAGCAACGAAGGGGGACACACTTGTTGTAGTAGTAAATTGGACGAGTGGCGCCGGTCGTCTGTGAGACATTTGATAAGTAACGTTTTGGGAGAAAGAAGAATGGACATAGACGTACGCAGTCATCGAGCGAGTCGGGGCAGAAGACGGGATCCTTCAAGGGCATCTGGATGGGTGTGGCGTCGGCGGGCGAGCCGGACACGTCGCAAGTTGAAGGGAGCTGATGGTGAATAAAGGTCAGTTGTATTTTTGATGCACTACAAGAGCATGAATACGAACTCTGGAATAGTTCTATTGTGTGGCGAAAATAACACGTCAGCGCTGCGCGGAAAGAGACGACGGGAACCAAAAACAAGGTAACCCGTACCGTTCTGAGGTTCCCAGAGCAGGCGCAGATGCAGTGCTTTCCAGTGCATGGCGGATCTTGGCGGTGAATCTCAAAGACTGTTCGCGGACCCACACGCACTCG
>JALBUQ010000174.1:0-43289 GCA_024364755.1 Pseudohyphozyma bogoriensis
CTAGCCCTGAACGCCATGAAGGCAGCCTTGAGCGCACTCTCGTTGGCACTCGAGCCGCAGACGGTCGTGACGATGTGGGGGCACCCTTTGGGCGCGACGGAGAGGAGACCCTCGTTGATGGTGTCGGCCCACTCGGCGTTGGGGAAGGATCCGAGAGCTGGTCGGTTCATCCTGGAGCAGAGATGGAGCGGAATTTCGCGGGAGGGTTAGCTTGATGGAGGGGGCGGACGGAAATCAAGTCCGTGGAGAGACTCACGCCGCGACGGCGAACTCGTCCTAGAGGGAGCGAAGACGTGAGTATTGAGCGATGAAATGGTCTGGTGACATACACTCTTTGCGAGCTTGATGAGATCAGGAGCGTTGTAGCCGATGGGGATACTCGCAATCTGGGCGAACACATCGAGGAGCTGGTGAAGAACAGTCAGCTCCGCCGTGAGCACCAGAGCAGAGCGAAGCGCACCTCGTTGCCATCGACATCGACCAAGTAGTTTCCGATCGACTTTGAGTAGTCTGTAGTGCAAACAGCAGCACACGTGAGTCAACAGATGCGCGCCGCTCCGCCGTGCTCCGACAGGCGACTGACCAGCGACGAGGGCGTGAGTACGGTTGTCCTGCGACGTGCAAACTCGTCAGCTCCGGTCACGATAGACTTGAAGCAGCAATCTAGACACACCTGGAACTGGCCGATGGCGGCGGACGCCTCCTTGGACTTTGGGCCGGGGACGGAGCCAGAGACGACCTTGGGCGCGACGGGCTCGGAGGGGAAGAAGTTGGGCGCGGTGGCCAGCGTCCTCACACGGAGAGCGCGGGGGACGACACTCTGGGTCCTTCGGAAGAGCATCGTGTCAAGTCTGGAGGGGAGGGGGAGGTGGTGGGAGGAAGGGAAGCAAGTCTCGCGTAGGCGCGCGTTCGAGAGCGACGGGACATTTGGCACCCGCCCCGGAATCGTGAGCCGCCCAAACGCGACGGATCCGAACCGCCTTTTCAAGCCACGTGTACACGTCACCTGGCCTGTACGGCGACGTTCTGGTTCTAGAACCTGAAAGTCTGTCGTGAGCAGAGCGGAGGATGCGAGAGGTAACACGTGTACACTCACTCAAGTCCGCGGCCCTCCTTGCTCGAAGTGTTCAAAGTCTCTGAAACGTCCCCCCGCACTGGCTGGCCTCCACTCACTCGCAGATCGCATCGTCGCCAGCATGTCCCGAGCCCCTTCCCTCCCTCCTTCCGTTCGACCACCTCCACCAGTGATCAAGCCATCCGGCATCCACGAATCCTTCGACGGCGAGCGCAAAGTCGCGGCATCGCGCCGTCCAGATGGCTCGTACGCCCCCCCTGCCCTCTCACCTCCTTCTTCACTCACACTTATCCACTCTTCCAGCCTACGGAAAGAGATCAAGATCCGACCTGGCTTCACCCCCGAAGAGGACGTCGTGCGGTATCGCAGCATCCGGTCGCAAGAGCAAGCCGCGCGCGAAGCCGTCAAAGGCCGCGTCCCTGGCCTCGTCCCCGGCAGTGGTCAAGCCGCCGTCCAAGCTGTCGTAGCTGGCATGTCGAAAGCACAGAAGAAGAACTTGAAGCGGAAGGAGAAGAGGAAGGAGGACGCGGACAAGAGCGGCGAGGAGGAGGGCGAGGGAGAGGAGGACGTGCCGGAGGATTGGGATGCCGATGAGGGCGAGGACAAGGGCAAGGGTGGCAAGGCAGTCGAAGCAGTTGCCCCACCTCCGCCACCACCTCCTCCTGTTGAGGATTCGAAGCGGGTCAAGGCGCTCAAGAAGAAGATCCGCCAGGTGCGTCTGCGGTCCATAGTCCCTTCGCTCTTCCGGGGCCAGCTGACTAACGTTTCTGTCATTCCAGGCGGAGCAGCTCAAGGAGAGGGACGGCATGGGACTCTACCTCCCTCCAGCCGAGCGCGTCAAGATCGCGAGCATCCCCGATTTGGAGGCGGAGCTCGAGAAGCTCGTCTTGAAGGAGAAGGAGGACGACGGCGCATCTCCATCCGCAGACGCTCCAAAGGCATGAATTGGGATTGTGCGAAATCAACAGTCGACGGCTTCCCTGAGTCCGCATGTTTCGACGGATTGGCGCGGAGAGAGATGAGACGCGCCGCCCTCGTCAGACTGGCCGATCTGCGGTACATTACGCGAAAGATCCAGTTTGGCGTGGTGCAGGACCTGTCTGTCTCGAGAGCTCGGCTTTGAACTCAACAGACGACTCTGGCTGTGGATCTCGCAATTAGGCCGATGAGGACGTGGCTTCGCGGTGATCACTTTCCTAACGCACGAGAAAAGCAAGATGGCCAGAGTTGTTGAAAGCAAACGAAAAACAGATTTCAAGGGTATCAAAGACTGCTCAAAGGGGGTGGTGCGAACGAAGTTAATACAGGCAAAGCAAGGGGGAAATCTGTGGCGAGAGATCAGAAGTTGTCGCTCTGCTTGGGACTCTTGACGAGCAAGCCCTCTTTGATGAGTCGCATCCTGCAAACCAACTCGTTAGTAAAAGGAAAACACGTCACCCAAAAGGAGACAGGAACGCACCTGAACTGAGCCGCCACCGTCCTCTTCTCGATCCTCTCGCCCTCCTCCAAAGCATGCCTAAACGCCTCAGTCCTCACATCCTTCTTCTTCGCCACCAAAACCCCACCACGACTATCGATCCTCGCCTTCATGTCTCCGTTCCTGATCAGAGGGATCACAGCTTGGACGAGCTCTTCTTCCGACCAGCCGAAGGAGGAAGCCATGCGCTTCACGGCGACGTTCTTGAATGGGCTGAAGTAGGCGAGGAGGGCGCGGTTGCGGATGAGGTGGAGGAGGTTGTTGAGGTGCGGAGAGAGGTGGATGTCGAGTTGTTGTCGAACCTGTTTGCGAATGGCACGCGGCGCAGACGTCAGTCTCACGAAGCGGTGGATCGCGATGACGTGGCTCGGACGCACCCTGTACTTGGAAAGCGCGTCGAGACCCTCCTTGAACTTGCTGGCGTAGAAGGCACGGAGGACATCTCGCAGGTAAGGCTCGAGGTCCAGCATCGGTCGAAGGTCGGCGTTCTCGAGGATCCTCGTGCGAAGCTCCGTACGGTCGAAAGTTGCGAGACCGGTCAGGACGGCGTAGAGCGCGATGTCGGCTGGAGGAACGAACTGCAGTCGTGAAAGAGAACAAACAGAGTGACCAGTTAGAATAAGGTGGAAGGAAGCAAGGTAAATTGGTCTCACGTGGTTGACGGAAGAGCTCAGCGTCTCCTTGCCGATCCCAGTGAACGCTCTGGCAGCAGCAGCATAGTTGCTCGCACCAAGGTGGGCAACTCCACTCGCGACGGTCAAGCGCTCCTGCATCGTCTGCCTTTCCCTCTCCTTGGCGACCTCGGCTGGGTCCAAGGCAGGTGCGACCATGCCAGGCAAGTTGGTCACCGGGACCTTGGCCTTGGCCTTGCCAGCGGCGGGAGGGGCGTTGATCGATTCGAGTGCCGACTCGGCCTTCACGACATGGTTTCGCACGAAAGCGTAGTTGTTCATCTCGAGAGCGACCTAAAATAATGAACGGAGTTTGGGTGAGCAAGCGACGGCAGTATGTGGGGGAGACTGTGGACGCACTTCGATGACTCCGATCGACATTTCGAGGACATGCTGACTGGTGGTGCAGAACTCTCGGCTTTTGGTGTAGGAACGGATAGCTCCTGCGAGATCTCCGGTACGGTGAAGGAAGCGAGCAATGTCGCGGTGCCCCATCTACAGATCGCGCGACATCAGCGCCTCCTGACCCTCCACCCCAAGGAAACAAAGCTGGACGCACCCTGATAGACTCCTTGATCAGGTTCGTGATGTATCCCTTGAGCTCGACTTCTCGCTTCTCCAATCCACGCTGAGCCTCCCTCCTCGTCGCCTCGATCCAGCTCCGGTCAGCGGTGACCTCGTTGCCCTTGACCGACTCGTACCACGCGATAGCCGCCGGCGACTTGATTTCTCCGCTCTGGATCGCGTTGATATGCTGGCGGTACATCTGGAAAGTGTTCTCGTACAGCGGGACGTCGAGCGTGGACGAGGTGATGGCAGCGAGAGCCAACGTCAGCGCCGCGCCGGCGAGCGCTTGCGAGTGCTGGGCGACGTAGTTGAGACGGACAGCTTTGATTCTGCCTGTTATTACTTCGTACTAGTCAGCGATGGTGGATCTTGCGAGCGTTGCGAGTGTACGAGGCGATGGACGACTTGCCTTCGTACTGGGCAGCGAACGCCTCCAGGTCGAACTCGTCCTCGCCTGACCCGCTTGACGCCCTGGGCGACTCTTGTTGCACGAGTTCTGGCGTATCGACTTCCATTTTCTTCCCTTTTCTGCGGACGAACGAGGCGCGGCCAGCTGGATGATGCGAAAGTGGAGGAAGGAGGTCAAGCTTGAGCGCGCGGGCGCGTCTCTCTTCGCCTCCGACCACGACCGTCCATCGGCCTTGGACCTTTGTTTGTCGCACTATCGCGTGAAGTGACGGGCGGAATATCAGAGTATGTCAATTATTTGGACCTTGACCTTCATGTCGTGCCGACCTGTATCTCCTGTCAAATTCCGTGTCCTCCGCCGCCGCGATGACATCTCCTGCTTCGCTCAGCTCCCTGCCCGTCGAGCTCAAGGTACAGAAAATCCCATTCCAATTCAAAGTGAAAAACTGAACCTGTTTGTAGACCAAAATCGTCAAAATGTGCTACGAGGCTGATTTGGCGTACAAGAAACGGACGAGCGACGCGGAGCTTCAACGGCAAAGCCGCATGCTCGGCTTCCAATACCGACTACTCAGTCTCGGGGAGGACGACATCGAAGTTTGGGGTCTAGAGGAGCCAGAGGACACCTCGGAAGAAATGCGCTATCACAAGATGACTTCCTTGGACTTCACTGTGGGCCGCTCGTGCAACGTTCTTTTCCAGGTCTCAAGGGAGTTCAGCTCTCTAGCTGGTACGTTCCTCTTCCAGGTGTGTTGTAAGCTTAGATGTATCTTTCATCAACGCTGATGCATTGAGAGCAGACCCTTCCGGCGGCACGTACGCTTCAAGATGCCTACCGATTCTTGGTCCAACATCGACACGTCGCCCACGTAACCCGAGTCGTTTTTATGGATCCGGGAGTTGGCAACATCTGGGGTCTTCCGAACGTTGACGTTTACTCGGACGACGACGACGACGAGCCGACGACGAGCGCTGTCGAGCAGGGCCGGGAGCGGCAGCGACACGAGCAGCAAGCGCGAGCAGCCGGCTTGCTCAACGGATTCGCCCTTCTTCCTTCCTTTCCGAGTCTCAAAACGCTGGAGATGGACGAGCGATCAGCAGAGATCATTTTCCGTAAATGGGGATCCCTTTGGTCCAACCCTCTCGACGTGACTGAGGTACCATACCGCACCAACGTTCTTGCCGCCGTCGCTCCTCGTCTGCTTCACCTCACTTTGTCGGAATGCACACCGACGACTATCTCGGCAATTCTTCCTCACCTACCCCTCCTCCAATCCCTCGTGCTCTATTTCGATCGTTTCACTCCCTCAGGAAGAGCAGCCGAGCCTGCCGCCATCGACGCCCTCTCGGGTCTCACCGCGCTTCGTCACCTCAAAGTGGTTTATCACAGTCTCGACACCCGCTCGCCAGACTATAGCATTCAGGAGTGGATACGACTTCCATCAACTCTCGTCAACCTTACGTCGCTCGACCTTTCGCTTCGCATTCCGTCGGCGCAGGACCGAGAGACGCCTGTTCAACTACGCAACTGCTTGGCCTTCATCAACGGATTTGCGGGATCGCTGGAGAATCTCAGTCTCGACATAGATACGGGAACAAGCCTCGCCATCACTCCCTTGACCTCCCTCGGCTCGTCTCTAGCTCTTCGTCGCCTTCGTCGCCTCTCCATCATCACCGTCGACAAGAATCTACCCGCCCTCCTCCTCCGCACGATCAACTCCGCCCCTCTCGAAGTAGTCGACATACCCTTCTTTCGAATACGTCAAGGAGTCAAGTTCGGATTGATTGCCTCAGCGCTGAACCCTTTTCTCTCAACTCTCCGTCACCTCGACGTCGGCGCACTCACAGGTCCCAACATTCGCTCTTTCCTCGATTTTTGCGCCATCAACAACCTCAGCTTCTCCGACACCTCACCTCCCCTTCACTCCCGCTATTTTGTCGGATCGGATAGGGAATACAAGTTGAGGGAATCGCGAGTGCTGCTCGACATGCTCACTCGACGTCTCGATGCGGCGGAGCGCGATCCTTCCGGGGTTCAGCTGCACGAAGTCGACCTGATGTTAAGACTCAATTTGCAGAACTACCAGTTGGAAAGAGACTGAACTTTTGCATTTTCCTGTCCGGCTTGCCTTTACTCGTATCTTGAGATAAATCGCGGTTGGTGCCACGTCACGGCCCGATTGGTTTGTGGAGAAATAGGCGAGCGTCACGAGCACAGAGAAGATCGCAATAGGAAACGGTCAACCAGTGAGCTTTCTACAAACATGGCGAAAACAGCCCGTTTCCAGGTATCATAATACAGAACAAAATCGATCTCATAAACAAGCGTCTTCGCCTCCTTCACGACGACCCGTTCGTCGTCACATCTTTCTCTTTCTCCTTTTCTTCTCCTTCTACGGCGTGCATCTTGGTTTGGATCAATTTTGCTTTCTGTTATGGGAGAAGAGAGAAGCAGTCAGCGCTCAACGTCCATCTCGGAGGTAGGCCACGCGACCTCTGTGATCGGCTGGGCATTGACGACGCCTCAAGAGAAAAGCACGCACGGCGACAAACTCGTCCAGTTGCAACTCGAGCTCCTCCAACTTCTTCTTCTTGACCTCGTTCTCTTTGACCAATTTTGCTTTCACCAGTCCGAGCTCCTTCTTCTCCTCGTCGAGACGCTTGCGTTCCGAGAGCTCGAACTCGAGGCGGTACAGCATGAGCTCGTGCTCGTCCATCGGGAGGTTGTCTTGTGGGAGTTCGGATATCGGCAGGAGGTCGAGGGTTTGGTAGGTTGACCTGCAGCAGCAAGGAGGGTAGACGTGAGCCGATGTTGCGACGAGCAAGATAGTCGACGCACTCGTATTCCTCGCACTTTCTGATTTCCCTCTCCAAGTGGTTTTGTTCGAACTTGAGGTTCTGCACACACACACCCAACCCTCAACGAGTCGGCCCGTCGCTCACAACAAAGACATTTGCGGAGCAACAAGAGACTGACCTGCAGCCTCAGGTGCGCACTATCCATCTCGAGCCTCGCATCATGCGTCTTTGCTTTGTAGTTCTTTGACGACGTAAGACTCTCCCTGTTGACCGAGTAAAGGGCGGCGAAGAGGGAGGCTGAGGCGGCGAGGTACTTGGACGGGTCGAATGGGTGGTCTGGAGAAGCGCTGAGACGGGCGTTGACGAGTTCGGAGCTCAGGTTTCGGAGGTGTTCTGCTAGTTCAATTGGTAGTGACATGCTTTGGGTCGTGGAAGAAGTGGAGCGGGAGGTGGGAGGAGCCAGACCGCCGTCGCCGTCGTCGCCGGTGAGACTTGGGGACCAGCGAAGTCGCGGTGCGTCCGTGAAAGCGCGTCGCTTCTCGAACGCCGTCGACCACGGCCTGCCCGCTGCTCACCCACAACTCGCCCTTTCTTGAAGGGTAGCAAAACTTTCATCATGTGAGTTATCTGTTTCTACATCCAGCTCAAGTTGCGAAAGAGCCCGTCGCCGTTTTTCGAAACGAGCGACTCGTGCACGCGCGCACGCTGTCGTAACCTCTAGAGCAGCGACTGACTCGCTCGCGTTTGCTTGTTGTTCACAGGGCTGGCAGATACGAGAATGCAACGTATGCCACCGATGAGTACGGCAGACCGGTAAGCTCCAGCTCCCTCCTTCTCTCGCCTTTGAGCACAACCATCTCGGAGAGACGGACCTTGCTTTGTTCAACGCGGAAGCAGCACGAGCACGGGTGAAAGCTGACCATCTCTTCTATGCAAACAGTTCATCATCATCAAGGATCAGGGCAAGAAGACCCGTACGCACGGCCTCGAGGCGATCAAGCAGCACATCCTCGCCGCGCGCACCGTCGCCTCCATCGTCAAGACCAGTCTAGGACCCCGTGGACTCGACAAGATCCTCATCTCCCCCGACGGAGACATCACCGTCACGAACGATGGTGCCACTATCCTTGGTCAGATGCAGGTCAGTCTTGCTTGCATTGTGGTCTTTCGAGTGGAGCACGAGCAGGAGCGTGATTTTCTGGCGTGTGTCATCGGGGTTGGACCGCGCCGTCCTGAGCTTCAAAAACGCGTCGCTTTGGGCTTTGGAGAAGTTTGGCTATCAACAAGGGAGACTGGTCGTGGAGGGCCACTGGAATGCTTGCTGACGCCTTGAACTCGCGCGCGCGACCGTGCATTCAACCTTCAGGTGGAGCACGAGATTGCTAAGCTGTTGGTCGAGCTCTCAAAGTCCCAGGACGATGAGGTTGGAGACGGAACGACTGGTGTTGTTGGTACGTCAATCATCACTGCTTCCTCGCTACTCTCTCCGAGCTAACTCTTGCACTCCCATGCGCACCTCACGACAGTCCTCGCCGGAGCGCTGCTAGACTCCGCCACGGCTCTCATCGACCGCGGCATTCACCCCATCAAGATCGCGGACGGATTCGAGAGGGCTTGCAAGGTTGCTGTGGACGAGCTGGACCGCGTCGGCGATGTCATTGAGTTCTCGAAAGAAGCTGGTGGAAGGGCAGAGCTGGAGAAGGTTGCGCAGACCAGTATGGGATCCAAGATGTGCGTTGTCTTGTCTCCATTTCCTGACGTTCTACTCCGTGCAAAAATAATAAGCTGACATGATACCCTTGCCACGAAAACAGCGTGTCGAAAGCTCACGGCCTCTTCGCCAAGATCGCTGTCGACGCCGTCCTCTCCGTCGCCGACCTCGAACGCAAGGACGTCTCTTTCGACCTCATCAAGGTCACTGGCAAAGTCGGTGGCTCTCTTGAGGACACGACTCTCATCCAGGGTGTTCTCCTCGACAAGGACATGTCGCACCCTCAAATGCCCCGCTCTCTCACCGACGCGCGCATCGCCATCCTCACGTGTCCGTTTGAGCCACCTCGCCCCAAGACGAAGCACAAGTTGGACATCACGAGCGTGGAGGAGTACAAGAAGCTGCAGGTATACGAGAGGGAGAAGTTCGAGCAGATGATCAAGCAGGTCAAGGATACGGGGGCGAACTTGGTTATTTGCCAGTGGGGATTCGATGACGAGGCGAACCACTTGTTGATGCAGAACGACCTGCCGGCAGTGAGATGGGTCGGCGGACCGGAGATTGAGGTGCGTCGAGTCTCCTTGCCCTAGATGTAGGTGGGTCTCAAGAGAGGGGGGAAGCTGATGTGGTTGAGTTCATGGGTGCGCAGTTGATCGCCATCGCTACGAACGGAAGGATCGTGCCGAGGTTCGAGGATCTGACAGCAGAGAAGCTGGGACGAGCTGGAACGGTCAAGGAGCTCGCGTTCGGAACAACGAGGGACAAGATGCTCGTCGTTGAGGATTGCGCCAACACGCGTGCCGTCACTGTCTTCGTCAGGGGCAGTAACAAGATGGTCGGTCATCATGCCTCATTCTCTTCGACTTTGTAAAGAAGCTGACTTTTTCTTGTACTTCAGATCATCGACGAGGCCAAGCGAGCTCTGCACGATGCTCTCTGCGTTGTCCGCACGCTCGTCAAGGACAACCGCGTCGTCTACGGAGGAGGAGCCGCCGAGATTGCTTGCTCCATCGCTGTCGCCAAGGCCGCCGATGAGATCGCTTCGATCGAGCAGTACGCGATGCGCGCGTTCGCAACGGCGCTTGATGCCATCCCACTGGCGTTGGCTGAGAACTCGGGATTGAGCCCGATCGAGACGCTTGCGGAGGTCAAGAGTCGTCAGGTCACGGAGAAGAACACGACTTTGGGTATTGATTGCGCTGGAAAGGGTAACAACGGTACGTACTGCTTTTTGTGTCGTGGAGGAGAGCCAGACTGACGTGGTATTCCGACGAGCAGACATGAAGGCGCAGTTCGTGTTTGACCCTCTTCACTCGAAGAGACAACAGTACCTCCTCGCTACTCAGCTCGTCCGTGCTATTCTCAAGGTAGGTTCCTTATATCCGTCCCTTTTCCGATGAGCTGGAGCTGACCGTTTCTCGCTGCCTACAGATCGACGATGTCGTGAGTTGAGGACCATATCCAAAGCTGCCTTTCGCTGACTCACTGACGTACCTCTATTTTCGTAGATCACCAACAACGGCGACGATGAGGGATACTAAAAGGCGGTTGGAGTGTGTAATTCATCAATCCGACCTATCCAAAGGCAGTGCTCGCGTCAGTGAGAGAGAGTTTAGAGTGCCCATTTGATCCAAAACCCAAAGGAAAGAAAGTTGCCCTTTTGTCAAGTGTTCTTCGTTGGGCACCGTGAGGAAACGCCTTGTATCGAGCCCGCGCTCGACACAACTTGAGCTGGACTTCGCGGAAGGCTGCGCCTGTGGCTCGCCGCTGGCTGGGGAGGAGGGCAGAAGCGGGCGAGCGGTTGCGCTTCTCCCACTCTCGTCACCCGTCAATCCTCCTCCTCTCGTAAGTATTACAGCGATTTGTACTGTCTCTTGACCCTCAGTATCCCCACCTCCTCCACGCTCTCGCTTCTCTCGTCCCGAACGGTCGCGTTCGCACCAATCATCGCCCGTCCGAACGAGCCCTCCGACATCCTCCCCCCTCGCGCTCTGCCGTTGCTGACCCTCTCTCCGTGCGGGCGTTTGCATTTGTTCTGCTCGTTCGTCTACAGTAAAAAGTGAGTCCAGCCTTGAAAGCGGGGGCAGGTGCAGGCGGGGGCGGAGGAGCGCTGACCCCTCGATCCTTCGGTGTGTGTTTGCTAGATGATCCCTACTTCCGCTGTTCACTCGGGCATGCCCACGGGCACTAAGTACATGGGATGGTGGGGAAACGTGAGTCTCTCTTGCTGGCGTTGAGCGAGGGAACGTGGTTGCTGACGAACGGCGGTGGGCGCACAGATGGGAGGCCCCAAGCAGAAGGGCATCGCTTCCTACAGTTCGTCTCTACTCGCTTCCGACCGCGCTTCGATGCTCCAGAACTGATTGTTGTGATTTGTTGCAGCCCTTTCGCCCCACGCTACTAAGCCCATGCGTGGTGTCTTCGCCCACTGGGCCATCAACGGCACGAAGCGCATTGCCCAGCAGGCTCCCTACTTCGTTGCCCCTCTCGGTATCGGTGCGTTTGCTCTACTTGCTGTTGGTGGTCGTGAGTGATTCGGGGTGCTAACGACTAGTTGAATGTAGGATACGCCATCCTTCAGTACTGCATCGCCGACAACCACCTCAGGAAGTGAGGCGCTCTCCATCCTCCCCCGGACTCTATCAACTTGACGGAAGCTGACCGTGTTTGCATGATCAGCTCGAAGGAGGGCCACATCCAGGGCAAGTTCCCGTAAATGAACATCTCGGATGGGATGGTGCTGGTGTAAGGAGGGTCGAGACGAGGACAGGCGGAAGTTTCGTAGACGGTGCGGTAAAATCACATTTCGTAACGCTCAAGCGGGTTCTAGTGGGCGAAAGAGGGTGGATGGAGGGCGGAGATTTGGGGCTGAGTGAGGGTGAAGCTCGGACGACGGTTCTCGTGTCGAGAGTCGGCTCGAGATGGGCTGTCGCTTGAAGCCAGGGGATGGCGTCAAGGCGTCGGATGCTTCGACAACCTCGTCAAAGCTGGTGCGACATGCCTGAATGTCTCCTACGCTTGCTCGGTGCTGCTCCGTCGGTGTCCTTGCGCATACGACATCTCAATTCCTCTGCGGCGATGCCCGCGCCGTTCTCGTCTGGTTCGCTCATGGCACGTTCACTCCTGGCTCTCAGCTACCCGTGGCCGACTCGAATACAGCTACAATTACCCAGCTACGACTCTGCATGGCGCTGGAAGCAGCTGAACGCAAAGAGCACCGTTTGAGGAACGCGCACCGCCTCGAACGGAACATGTCTGGAGGGCGTAGATATGAGGTGCTATTGCCGACGCCACCACAGTGTTTTTATAGGGTTGGAGCGTATCACTCTCCCATGAGCAGATTCCTTGACGCTCTTCCTATTCTCAACAGTCCTCAGCAGAGGACCACGTGAGCGTTGACACTTGGCAAAGGTCATTACATTCGAGCTGAACTACCACCCCAACGCCACCCCAACGCCACCCCAACGCCATCCATACCAGAATCCCAGGATACACATAGCTCAGGGCGGCTTTGGTCGGCGCTACACTCCCACCAGGTTGCATTAGTCAGAGAGATGCGCCATCAAGCAACCGAATGGCTCGTCTCACCTCCTTTCTGCTCGTACCCTTAGTCAAGTGTGATGACGAGGGACCCTTCAACAGGTCCGTAAGTCGTGGTCTGGTACTCGGCGCCGCCCACGGTAACCCTTTCTTTGTCTCCCGAAGGTTGGCCACCGGTCATGAAAGTTGGGAAGGAACCGATGCCTGCCGCGGGAGCACTGTATTGAGGGGGTGGCCAGCTGCCGCTTCCCGACTGGTCGTAAGGTTGAGCCATTGGAGATGTAGAGTTTGATAGGAGTGGGTTCTTGAAGCGAAGAGAGGTAGGGAGTTTAGGTCAGAAAGAGCGGGGCGGGTGAAGGACGACGGTGACGGCCCTTGTTCTGGTGAATGGGCACCGCGGCGCTAAAGTTTCATATCGCGCAGGTCGACGGTCAATAAGAGCAACACAGACAATAACAAAGGTCAGGTGCTGTCTCTGAGAGGAGGCAAAGGCGAGGACAAAACGGCCGAAACTGACGTGTTCGAGGAAGAAAAGTGAGTGTTTTGTAGTCGGTTGCTAGGCTGCTTGACTGAAACTTTAGCTGTACCCAAAGTACAGATGTAGGTCGAATATATTGATGAACGTTTGAGTCAGACCAATGCGAACAGAGTCTTTTTTCGGACGCCACGTAATCGCACACCGTATCACATCCGCCGTGATCTCCTTCGCTTCGAGTCGTCGCGAGATGCGTGTCGCGAGCGCGAGCGCGCTCAGGGTCCTATTCTGCTGCCGGGTGCTGCCTAGGTTCGACAAACAATGCTGAAGCTGGACCCAGGATCGTATCACTTCACTGCGCAACCAGCAGCACCGTTTGCTCGCGAGCCTTTACGGAGTACGTCGTGCCGTTTCCAGGCGTTCAGGCCGCCTGGGCTCACCTTTCTTACAGCGCTATACCTCCTCACAACGGCGATCACAACACTCCTCATTTGTCCGATATGGATCGTCCTCTACTACACGTCTCTCAACCACTTCCCAACCTGCTGGACTCTGAAGGAGAGCCTCATCGTCCAGATCCAACGACGAATGGCCAAGGTTGTTCCAGCGACCGACTACACCAAAGGGGTCAACCCCGTTGGAGTCTTACCCGTTAAGACGAAGCTGAAACATACGCGAGGGATCGTCATCGACCCAGCGCCGAAGGAACTCGTTCGCGGGATTCTGAGGACGGCCGAAGCGGAAGGAGTTGGAGCCGTTAAGACCGTTGCTTACATTTATGGGAAGGACAGGGACGGTGATGGTGTCATGAAAGTTGATGAAGGGGAGAAAGTTGTGCTCTTTCTTCATGGAGGCGCCCTTCTGGTTGGCAACGCTGGAGAGGATTACTCAACGGCGCGTACGTGTTCCCCTTCACGTCTGCGTCGCGACAAAAGACTCACGGCAACCCTCAGAAATCCCAAAGGAGCTCCTCAAGCGCACCACCATCTCTTCCATCCTATCCGTCGACTATCGCAAGATCCGAGACGGCCCCTTCCCCGCCGCGCTGATCGACTGCTTCACGGCGTGGCACTACTTGACGCGCACCGTTGGCATCGCTCCCGATCGCATCATCCTTGCCGGTGACTCTGCAGGAGGGCATTTATGCCTTGCGTTGACGAGGTACCTCCGAGATGAATTCCTGGAGTGCCCGAACTCGATGCTGTTGTATTCTCCTGTGCGTTTGTTTCTTCCTCGGCTGCTGGAGTTATTCGTTCGCCTGACTGCTTTCTTTTCCAGTGGACGGACATGTCCTACGACTTAGGCCCCAAACACGATAGGTTGAGGCTCGCAAGCGACAATGTTGACTACTTGAACCGTGATGCCGTAAGTTTCAGCGAACGTTTGTCACTCCATCAACTCTCGCTTACACGTCAGTTCCAGCTCCAACCTTACATTGCCATCCGGCTGCTCTCCCTTTCGCCGATCTCTCTCCTCGACGGCCCTTACCTCTCTCCGGCTTCGCCAACCATTCCCGCCAAGGACTTACCCGGGATCTTCAAAGACTTCCCTCCGACGTTCTTGACCGCAGGCGGCGTCGAGGCGTTGCTCGCCAACATTCGCGAGACGGCACGACGGATGGAACTTGCGGGAATGGACTTTGGTGAGCCGCCCATTGCCCAGCTCTGTGATAGCTTTGAGTTTATTTGTTGGTCCAGTGTACGACGAGCAACCCGACGCGATCCACAACTACCAGACGCACCTCTTCTTCCAGCCGGCAATGCGTGAGCGGATCTGGGTCAAGAGCGCCGCATGGCTTCAAGCTCGCATAGACAAATAAGGGGACCTGAGAAAGAGAGACATATAGACTGAACACTTCCTAGCTGGAATTGCTTGAACTAGACAGACTTGCCCGCATCTTTGACTCCATGACAATCGCCCACGTCAGTGCTTCCAGACTTACCTCGTAAGCCATCGTAGGAAGAAGGCGGTATTCTCTTGGCACATGCTTCGTGTCTCAAGCTCTGAATCAGAACAGAGCAGTTATGTGTTCCTGTTGTGCTTCCTGTGTGCCCCGCCGTAGCCAACCTTCGACGACGAACCGAACGTGGACCAGAGAGACAGTTCCGCCTTACCTATTGCTGACCGCAGGCAAACCCATCAGTCTTTAATAAAGTATTAGCTGGACTGAATTCCGACCCTTTAGGAAGAGCTTACATTCTACCTCGGATCTGGGAAAGACGCGCCAAGTCACGTGGGTTTCGGGGTGACGCTGGCCCGAAATCTGGGGATCGCTCCACGCTTGTTTTTCTCCGAGTTCGCGCCGTTCCTTGCTCAGCACTTACGCCCAAACAGCCACGATGCCGCCACGGAAACCTCTGGGCGACTCGTCCGTCGAGAACAAGCCGTCGACGAGGACGAGGCCGTCGCGGGCGGCAGCGTCGAAGCGGTCCAGTGCCGCGTCGACTTCAGCAAACACGACGCTCGATTCGGACGAGGAGGAGGAGGACGTCAAGCCCGTCGTCAGGCCCACCAGGACTCGCGGTGGAAGGACGTCGCAGAAGAAAGCCACGCCGACGCCTCAGCCGGAGGAGCCGTCGCCCGTCGAGGATGAGGAGGACGAAGCGGAGGAGGAGGAGGAAACACCACCGCCCGTGCCTTCGACGCCCATCCGCAAGACCAAGCCTCTCATCGCGCCCGAGTCTGACGAAGAGTCTGAGGACGACGACGAGGATGAGGAGGAGGTGGAGGAGCAGCTCAAGAAGGGGCTCCCGTTCCCCTCGTCGCCGACGCCCACCCCTGCCGGCGTTGCGCCCGTCGAGGTCCCAGACGACGATGAGGACGCGCCCTCGCCTGAGGACGAGAAGGCACCTGCGGTCGAGCCCGAGCCAGTCGTCGAGCCTCCCAAGGTCCCCACGATGGTCGACCTGGCGACGCAGGCGAGGATGGCCGCGATGAACCACGCCGCGATGGAGAAGGAGCGCGAGAAGGAGAGGGAGGGCAAGCCAAGGCTCGTCATCCACCAGCTCGTGCTTGAGGACTTCAAGAGCTACAGAGGGAGGGGTGTCATTGGACCATTCCACAAGGTTCGTCTCGTGTCTCCTCTGGTCTGCGCGCGTCGAGTCGTGAATGTTGGCTGACGCGCGTGCGAACAACAACAGTCGTTCTCCTCTGTCGTTGGGCCCAACGGGTCCGGCAAGTCCAACACCATCGATGCCCTTCTCTTTGTGTTTGGATATCGAGCGACCAAGATGCGTCAGGGCAAGCTCTCCGAGCTCATTCACAACTCCGGTCCTGTCACCCAAGAGGAAGAAGCCGCGTCGACCCCCGTCGAGCCTGTCGAGGGCGCCGAGTATGACGACGATGAGGAGTACAGCAGCGAGGAGGATTGGGAAGCGAAGAAGAAGGGCAAGAAGGGCAAGGGTAAAGGAAAGGGCAAGAAGAAGGCGCCTGAGGCGAGTACGGCCGGCTTGATTGGCTCTTGCATGGTCGAGGTGTGGTTCAGGGAGATCGTCGACTTGGTAAGCAAGGTGGTTTTCAGTAGCCACTTGTACGATCACTCGCTTACCTTCCCCATCACGCACAGCCCGGAGACGACTTTACCGTCGTTCCAGGATCCCAGCTTCGCGTCTCTCGAACCGCGTACCGTGACAACTCGAGCACGTATCGGTCAGTCACGCGTTTCTGTCCCGTTTTTCACTTCTTGGCTAACCGTTCGCTTCCTACAGTATCAACGGCAAGCAGGCTACCTTCACTCAAGTCACCACGCTTCTCAAGGATCGCGGCATCGACATCGACCACAACCGTTTCTTGATTCTCCAGGTTAGTCACTGCTTCTGTGACTTCTCTACTCCACTCGGTCCGATCATTAAATGAATCTTTGCCTGTTTCAGGGAGAGGTCGAGTCGATCGCTCAGATGAAGCCCAAGGGAGCCACGGAGCACGACGAAGGATTGCTCGAGTATCTCGAGGACATCATTGGCACTGCCAAGTCCGTTTTCCTCCCCTTTTCCTTTTGAAAATGTCGGTTGACACTTCTCTTTAGGTATAAGAAAGAGATCGAGCTCGCCGTTGTCGAGGTCGAACGCTTGAACGATGCTCGAGGTGTCCAGCTCAACCGAGTGAAGCTCGTCGAGAGGGAGAAGAGTGCTCTCGAGGTTCGTCGCTTCAAATTGGTGCCACCTAGAACCTACTGACAAACATGCTGGTATGCAGGGTCGCAAGAAGGAGGCCGACGCTTTCCTCAGGGATCAGAACGAGCTCGTTCACAATCAGTCGGCGTTGTGGCAAGTCAGCGCTCACCAGGCGAGGGCCAACACTGAGGTTTACAAGGAGGCTGTTGTGCGTCCTTTCCCTCATAAAACTTTAAGGAACGGTCTCTGATGAGTCGTGTCTCCCATAGGACGAGGCTAAGGCCGAATTGGACGCCGAGGTCGAGTCGCAAGCTGGGACGAGGAAGGAGGTCGAGGATCGCCAGAAGGAGTATGATACTCTCATGGCTGAGACCAAGGTTCGCATCTAGTCCAAGTCGGGTGCTCGTCTGAGCTTAGGACTAATAGTTGATTATGCTCCAGGTCGTCGAGAAGGAGACGAACGAGATCGTCAAGCAGCTGAGCGCCCTCGAGCGCACCGACGTTCAGCTCCAGGAGAAGAAGAAGTCTCTGGTTGCCAAGATCAAGAAGATGAAGAAGAGCTTGACTGACGTGCGTTCTACTGTTCTTCACTCTCTCTGAGCTCTGTCACTGACGTTGATCGCCGGCAGGACACTCACGCCCGCTCCGAAGCTGACACGTGGATTCGGAACCACGGCGAGGAGATCGAGAGGGTTCGAAAGGATCTCACCAAGATGGAGGCTTCGCTCGAGGACGAGGAGGCAGAGTTGGAGAAAGTGCGAGACAGCTTGAAGGGTCCGTCGAAGCTCGTTCTTTCGCACCCTTGATGGGCTGGCTGACGCGCGGAACGCGGCGGTTGACAGGCAAGACGGAAGTCTTCTCGAGTCAGATCGAGGTGCTCCAGCAGGATCTCCAGCCGTGGGCGGAGAAAATTGCAGCCAAGCAAGAGCAGATCGACCTCCTGGTGAACGACAGGGACATGCTCCTCGAGAAGTCCGAGAGCGCCAAAGCCGCCGTTCAGGAGGCGGAGGAGGCCCTCGAGAAGCTTTCGTCCACTGAGAAGGTCTGTTCTTGCGCTTTCTCCACACTTCAACGTGCTGATGTCGAGTCGTGCAGGAGGAGAGTCTTGTTCAGCTGCAAGCCGAGAAGAAGCAGGTCGAAAAGCAGGTCGCAGCTGCTACCGCCAAGCTCGAGGTTCGCTCTCTCTGTCTGACCGTCTATACCGGAGAAATCTGACTTGTGTTCAAAGGGATTGTCGGCCGAGGATGCTAAGCTCCGGAGCAAGGCCACGGCCGCTCGCCAGAAGACCGATGAGGCCAAGGCTTCCCAATCTGCCTCTCGGTCCCAGGGCAACGTCTTGACGAGTCTCACCAAGCTCAAGGACCAGGGTCGTCTTGCTGGATTCCACGTTAGTTATTTACGAGAACAACACAACTCAGTTTTCGTTGTACTGACATTTTCGCTTCCGCAGGGACGTCTCGGAAACCTTGGTCGCATCGATGACAAGTACGACGTGGCCATCTCCACCGCCTGCCCACAACTTGACAACCTCGTCGCCGACTCGATCGCTGTCGGTCAAGCCTGTATCGACCATCTTCGCAAGAACGACCTCGGACGCGCCAACGTCATGTGTCTCGACAGCCTCAGCAGGCACGACATGTCCCGCATTCAGACGCCCGAGAGCGCCCCTCGTCTTTTCGATCTCATCACGGTCAAGGACACCAAGTTCGCTCCCGCCTTCTATCAGGCTCTGAGGAATACCCTCGTCGCTACCGACCTCGATCAGGGCAAGCGCCTCGCTTTCGGCTCGGGCAACCAGCGTTGGAGGGTCGTGACTCTCGACGGCCAGCTCATCGACGTCTCGGGTACCATGTCTGGAGGAGGTGGAAAGCCGAAGCGGGGTGGCATGAGCTCCAAGATTGCTGCCGACGCCGTCACGCCCGAGTACGTGGCCAAGTGCGAGAAGGAGCAGACGGTCGCCGTCGAGGCGCTGAAGGCGTTCAGTGAGGATCGTCAGCAGGGCGAGAAGGAGCTTGCGGCCCTCAAGAAGCGACTTCCCGACATCGAGATGTCGATCTCAAAGGTTCAGATGGACATCAAGACGAGCGGGAAGCGAATGGAGGAGGCCAAGAAGCGTTTGGAGGAGCTCAAGTTCGTCGCTTCCACTCAGGATCCACGACTGGTGCTAATTTCTTCCCATCTTGCGAGAATAGGACGCAGAGCAAGGGCGAGGCCGCCGACGCGAAGGAGATCGCCAAGCTGGAGAAGTCGATCAGCGACCTCGAGAAGGAGCGCGCTCAGCTCCAGAAGCAGGCCTCCGCTATCGAGGACAAGATTAAGGCTCTTCAGGAGAAGATTCTCGAAGTTGGAGGAGTCAAGCTTCGCAACCAGCAGACCATCGTCTCCGACCTCAAAGCACGAATCGACCACTCCAACGACCGCCTCACCAAGGCTGAGGTCGGTAAGGCCAAATCTGAGAAGGACTCCGCCAAGCTCGGCAAGGCCATCGACGCGAACAAGTCCGGCATGGAGACGACCGAGGCTGAGCTCAAGGAGCTGACCGACACCATCGAGGCTGGAGCGTCCGAGTCGGATGCTGTGAGGCAGGCGGCCGAGCAGGCGCAGGAGAACCTCTCGACGAAGAAGGACGAGTTGGCCGAGATGAAGACTACCTTGGACGAACAGCTTGCGATCATGACCCAGTTCAAAAAGCGAGAGGTGCGTTGCTTTGCATTGGCTTGTCGCATTTCCCAATGGACTGACGTGTCTTTCCGCCACGGCAGATCGAACTCAAGGCCGAGGTTGACGCTCAGCAGAAGCTCCTTGATGAGGCTACCAAGGCTGTTACCCACTGGACTGAGAAAATCGGCGAGCTCGAGCTCAACCACGTTGTCGATAGGTTCGTCGGCTGTCCACCGTTAGTCGCTACCTCGCTGACGGAAAACTGCTTGCAGCGACGACGAGGATGATGAGGCTGAGGGCGAGGAGGGTAAGCCAAAGGAGCCGAAGGCGCCCAAAGAGCGATCCGAGAACGACCTTCGCACCTACACGGAGGAGGAGATTGCGAGCCTCGACCCCAAGGCTCTCAAGACCAAGATCGCTCAACTCGAAGGTTCGCTCTGGCCCCCATGTGGCGCTTTACCTCTCGCTGACAAAGAGACTGACTTTTTTCCAGAGCGACTCGCAAAGTCCAACCTCGACTTGGCGGTCATTCAAGAGTA
The DNA here is from genome assembly GCA_024364755.1 of Pseudohyphozyma bogoriensis. Taxonomy (NCBI): domain Eukaryota; kingdom Fungi; phylum Basidiomycota; class Microbotryomycetes; family Chrysozymaceae; genus Pseudohyphozyma; species Pseudohyphozyma bogoriensis. The sequence goes on from JALBUQ010000174.1 coordinate 20,036, forward strand.
CGCTCGACGAGAGGAGGAGTTCCTCAAGCGTGCGGCGGATCTCGACGAGGTTACCAAGGAGAGGGATGGCGCGAAGAAGCTGGCCGACGACTTGCGAGGTCAGAGACTGAAGGAGTTCATGGAAGGCTTCGGAATCATCTCGATGAAGTTGAAGGAGATGTACCAGGTTCGTGACCTTCTTTGCGTCGAAGAGCACAGCTGCTAACGACCTGTCACAACAGATGATCACCCTGGGAGGAAACGCCGAGCTCGAGCTTGTCGATTCGTTGGACCCCTTCTCGGAAGGCATCATCTTCAGTGTTATGCCGCCGAAGAAGAGTTGGAAGAACATCTCGAATCTTTCCGGAGGAGAGAAGACGCTCAGTTCGCTGGCGCTCGTGTTCGCGCTCCACGTCTTCAAGGTTCGTCCTCACCGCCTTCAACCATCTGCGGCGTTCATCTGACCCTCTTTGGTGATAGCCTACGCCTTTGTACTTCATGGACGAGATCGATGCTGCTCTTGATTTCCGCAACGTTTCCATCGTCGCCAACTAGTTCGTCCACATTGCCACGCGGCTCCTTCTCATCCCGCTGTGACTTACATCTCTTTCCCCCTCAGTATCAAGGACCGGACGAAGAATGCTCAATTCGTCGTCATCTCGCTTCGTAACAACATGTTTGAGCTTTCGTCGCGCCTGCTCGGAATCTACAAGACGAACAACGAGACGAGATCGATCGCGATTGACAACTTTCAGCTGGATAACATCAAGACTGAGTACGTTCCTCACTCTAAACTATTCTTCCGTGTGATGCTCTAACGCTGTTCCTCGCTCTGCAGGGAGGAGGTAGTCCAGGAGGCTTAATCTATTTGCTGATCGGATAATGAGGAGGGAGGGAAGAGGAATTTCGCGTTTCTTTATTGCGTACTATATTGCAGATCATTTTTCTGGCCTCTGGCATTGTATTCTAATCTCATAAACCACACCGTGTGCGTTGGCCGAGAGACGCGTCGCAAAGAAGAGCATCGGCCAAGGAAAGGGGTAAAAGTCCTCGGAGCGGGGGTCTGCTTCGCCTGCCTGGCTCACTCGCGTTTCGCTCGCAACCTGTCGACACCTGCAAAACCTACATCAATTTACCCGCCAGCCAGGATGTCACTCTTCCTGAGACGAACACCTGCTGCTCTCCGCCGTGAGTCGCCTCTCGTTCCGCTCGTGTGCCCGCGAAGCGTCGCTAACTTGCCCGAACCTCGTCCTCGCCCGCCAGCATCCTCGCACCTCCCCACCGCCTCGTCCTCCCTCGTTCCCATCTCCCAGTTCTCAACAACAGCGCCGACGTCGGAATCGAAAAAGCGCCGCAAGTCGCGCCTGACGCTCAAGAACCACCTCCTCAAAAAATCCTCCGCGCTCCAGGCGTTCGTCGCGGCGACGCCCGACCCGGTCCTCGGTTACGGCAAGGGCAAGGAAGAGCTGTGGGAGAAGAGTCTGCTCAAGAGCGTGCTCCTCAGGCGTGAGGACGTGTGGGGCGAGACGGTCGAACGGGTTGAGGAGGCGGATGAGTTGAGCGTGAGCGCGGCGAACAAGCTGAGGAAGAAGCGGGCGGCCGAGGGTCTCGACGAGCCGGAGCACTACAACTTTGGCTTGACGGAGGAGGAGGTCAAGCTGTTGACCAAGGACTTGCCGGAAGTGAACGCGACGAGGATCTTCTCCGAGGGCCCGGCCGATTCCGTCTATACGAGTCTCGCGGAGGAGAAGTACGAGTCGGCGATCGAGCAGGAGCAGGCCAAGATGGAGAGGCTGAGGAGGATCGTGGATCTCAAGAACGCGGACTCGAAGGGAATTGAGGCGGAGAACAGGAGGAGGATCTTCAAGGCGTTCGGCAGGAAGGAGGGCGACACCGGTAGTCCAGAAGTCCAGGGTGAGCTCTCTCATTGTCAAGCAATGAGGTTGTCAGATCTCAGATGCTAATCGAAAACTTCTTTTGTGCTTGTAGCGGCTCTCATGACGGCGCAGATCCGTTCGCTTCACTCTCACCTTCTCTCTCAACCGTACGTCTCCCCGTGTATTCGTCAGAATGATCTCGTTAATATGAGCTCATCGTTGACTAATGTCCACTACTCCTTCCACCAGACGAGACATCCAGAACCAGCGACCACTGCGAGTACTGGCGCACAAGCGCGCTACTGTACTGAAGTACCTGCGGGGCCTGGACGTCCAGCGTTACGAGGTGTGCTTGGCGAACATTGGTGTGGAGGCTAGGGCTGTGGAAGGCGAGGTCAACGTGACCAAGGCGGGAATGAGGGGGCTCATCCGTCCGGAGTAGAGCGTCGAGTTTGGAAGGGACATGGGGCGATGAGTTGGCACATGGTTGTAGATGTTTTGGTGCGGCGGGGGTTGCGTTGAATTAAACTGAATAACTAGCTAGACCCAACGTTCAATCTTTTCGGGTCTTGAAACTCTTTCGTGGCACTCGCTCGCTTCAAAGATGTACAAAACCAAAAGAAGACCTAGAGGTGCTTCCCCTATTCTTCCAGGTCTGGCGAGCGGAGGGCAGCCGTCGAGCTTCTTAGTCTCGCACGACAGCCACGCGTTCCAAGCCTCAACCTAGACTCCGCTTGAGCACATACTTTACCTCTAGACCCAACCTACTTCGCCCTCCCGCCTCCCCAAACCAACCATGGTCCGCCTCCCTTCGCCTCGAGCTCGTCCGACAAACAAGCTGACTTTCCGCTCACCGTCAACAGCCCAAGATCAGAACGAACCGCACCAAACCTCCTCCAGAGGGATTCGACGAGTACGTTCGTACCCCTTGAAGCCGTGATCAAGCGTCTGGAGCTGTGTTGGTCGGGAGAAAGCGCGAGCTAACGTGACTTTGTTTGGCGGCGTTCAGGATCGAGGCCGTGCTGGAAGACTACCAGAGAAAGATGAGGGATTGTAAGGCCTTTCTCTATTGTATCCCGCCTTCTCCACGCTCCAATAACTCACCCTCCTTCACTCATCGCCCTCGCTTCGCCATCGCCCTCGCCTCTCCTCGCTCGCGTTCTCTTGCTGGCGCCTTCCTCCCTTTCCATCTGCACCCGACACGCAGCCGAAGCCGAGTCCCACGAAGGAAAGCGAAAGAACGAGTCCCTGTGGCCGGTGATGCGCATCACGCACACGAGGTCGCGATACATCTACGACCTGTATTACAAGCGCGAGGCCATCTCCAAGGAGCTGTACGAGTGGCTGTTGGAGCAGGAGTATGCCGATGCCAAGTGAGTGATTGGGTCCACTTTCTTCCTTGTTGGATTGCGGGTAGGGAGGGCGAGAGAGTGCTGACTGACAGCGGTGGTGGTTGCTCTGCTCGTTTGGCAACAGCTTGATCGCAAAGTGGAAGAAGCAGGGTTACGAGAAGTTGTGCTGTTTGTCCTTCTTCGTTTATGTCACTCGCCTGTTCGTGTGCTCATGCCAGATATCTTCCCTCCAGGCGCAAGATGTATCCAGAGCCGAGTTCGTGATCTCCCTCGAACGCTATGGTCATCCAGTCGACTGAGCGAGAAGCTCACGCATAACTACTACAGGACATGAACTACCAGGGATCGACGTGCATCTGCCGTATACCAAAAGCCCAGCTCAAGGCCGGCATTGTCGTCGAGTGCCAGTTCTGTGGCTGCAGGGGTTGCGCGAGTACGGATTGAGCGAGGTGGTTTCCGGGGGAGGTTGTGAGACCGGAAGGACAGGCAAGGTGGAGGTTTGTATTATCTGGTGAGAGGTGGAACAAAATTGATTATTGTGCTTCTCATAAGATCGCACTGAGGAGGAGAAGGTGGAGATCTTACGTGGCGTCTTAGCAGGCAACACGGTAAACCCTCTTCGTGTTCTCGAGGATCAATGAAGCTCTGAGGGCAGTATGGTGTCGTGAGCTGCTTAAAGCTGTTGAGAAAAGGAGGAAGGGTCGCTGCGAGACACCGCCCCCAATCCGACATGAGCAGGCCAACGAAGAAAGCAAGACGAACATCTCGTAACGCTTGTAGATTTGGATGCCCGAGTTGATGATAGCATTGTTCTTCTTGTCAGACATAGAGATCCTGCTGAGTGAGTATTAGGCAATGCCAGCCCGTTGATTCTGTCAACGCAAGGCAGAAGCGACTGACTTGTCAATCTTATTCACGCCGAGCCAATGGAGCACGTCGGGCATCAAACGCGTGTCCCTGAGATTGACAGCCTTTTGAATCAGCACCTGTTTTCGGTCAAAAAAGAAGCGTCTGAATCTGGGGCGGCTGAATGGCTTGCTCGTAAGGTTTGTGAGGCCACGTAAGCTCGTTCCAGGAGCCCGCGCCAGCCTGGCCTCGCGCAACCCCTCCGACAACCTCCTTCTGCTGCAACGCGCCCTTCTTCACGGAAGACACGACACAAAGAAAGCCCACAGCTCTCTCTCGAGGTAGTTTCCACCTTCTCGCCCATCAAGAGGTTCGATGGGGTCAAAAAAGTGTGACTTTTTTTGTTGCAAAAGGCACCAAAAAGAATCGGGTTCGCCCTCTCGGTGGCTCGAACGCCACTACCACCCGCGTCTGCACGAAGCTTACCACAGCATCGACTGTGAGCGTGTGAGCGAGGCGGGGCATCTGAACCACTACAGCATCTTCGCTTGATTTTTATTGCGCGCGAACACGCTTCTTGAACACCTCGTCCTGGGCCGGGCGGCACGCTCTCGCGGAAAGAATATGAACCAAATCACGATGGAGAGGTATTAAGTACTGGTCTAGTGGTACACAAATAACGGTAATGCGTGAGGGTCTCCTTGAGAACACGACGCTACAGTCTACTCTTGCTGAACGAGGGGGGACGCCGTCTACTGCTTCTCAACGACAGGAGGAGCGGCGGGGATGGTGAGATGAGATTCGGGGTGAGGGGGAGTGTAGGTCTTCTGGCGCTCGAGCTGCTCGGCGAAGCAGGTCGCTCCGGAAGAGGCGGCGATGAAGCCGAGGTATGCTGGGGAGGGGTTAAGGGGACGAGTGCAGAACTCGGGGTGGGCCTGGAGACCAGCGAAGTATGGGTGGTCTGATGAGAGGAGTCAAAATCAGTGAACGAAACGGAGACAAAGAGAGGCGAGAAACGGACCCTTCAGCTCAGCGACCTGCATACGCTCTCCCTTCTCGTCCTTGCCGGTGAAGGTCAAGCCGTGAGCCTCAATCTTGGAGACGTAGGCAGGGTTGACCTCGTAACGGTGACGGTGACGCTCCCAGATGATCTCGGATCCACCGTACAGCTGGCGAACCTTCGACCACTCGGTGTTGGGCTGGAAGATGGTGGGTCGCAGACCAAGACGCATCGTTCCTCCGAGGTGGGTCTTGGAGATCTCAGGCATGAAGATGACGACTGGGTCGGGGGTATCGGGAACGAGCTCGGCGGAGTGGGCCTCTAAGAAAGGTATAAAATAGTAAGAAGCGGGTTCAAAAGGTCGCGAGCAAGGGAAGAAAACGTACTCTCAAGGCCGACCACGTGGCGCGCAAACTCGATGACGGCAATCTGGAATCCAAGACAGATGCCGAGGTATGGGACGTTCTTCTCACGAGCCCACCTGGCAGCGGCAATCATACCCTCGGTACCACGGAGACCGAAACCACCAGGGACAAGGATACCGCTGACCACGATCAAGTCAGCACCTTCTCCTCAGCTCGCATGGGATCAAGGAGGCTTACTTGGCGGTGCAAACGGCTTGCCAAGCGGCGTGGAACTCCTTTGGTCGCTCGTTCTGAGCCTCGGGCTCGAGGTCAGAAGCCTCAACCCACTGAAGCACCGCGTGGTGTCAGCTCGACTTTTTCAACGAATCGGCAGTTTGAAACGCGTACGGTAATCTCAAGCTTGCGAGCGCACTGAAGAGCAGCGTGCTCCAACGACTTGACGACGGAAGTGTACGAATCCTGAAGGGCGGTGTACTTGCCGACGAGGACGATGTGAACCTTATCGAAAAGACGGTCGTGGCTAGCAATCGCAAACACATTAGCATCTCCCTTCCTCAACCGCACTCGCACTCAGGACACTCGACTCACCCAACAGTCAAAGCCTTCCACTTGGTCATGAGGTTGATGCCACGCTGAATTCGTGGCTCGTCGGTGGGGACCTGTCCGAGCTTGAGACGGGTCTGGAGGTACTGGATGAGGCCCTGCTCCTTGAGGAGAAGGGGGACATGGTAGAGGGACGACACGTCGTGAACGGCGAGGACTTGGGAAGCGGCGACGTGGCAGAACATGGAGATCTTGGAGGCGACCTGGAGGGGGAGGGGAGCGGGGCAACGGCACGCGATCTGGCAGACGCGAACAGGATAAGCCAGGGTCAGCTCCCGCACTCCGTACTAAAGCTCGCAGAGAAGGACAGGCGTACGAGGTCGGGCATGAGTCCAAGGCCACGCAAGTCACGGATGCTCGCCTGGGTGGGCTTGGTCTTGAGCTCGCCGTTGATGGCGGGCACGAGACTGACGTGAATGAGGGCGAAGTTGTCCTGGCCGACGCGGAACTGGAACTGACGCATCGCCTCGACGAAGGGGGCGGACTCGATGTCTCCGACGGTTCCACCAAGCTATTTGACAATCATGGTGAGCTGAGCAGTCCCCCAAACGCCCTTTTCCGCTCAAGCGAGACGCGCGTACCTCGATGATGCACACATCTGGGGCCTTGCCCGACTCGTCGACGGGGATCATGCTGACGCGCTCGACCCAGTCCTGAATGGCGTCCGTAACGTGAGGAATGACCTGGACCGTCTTTCCGAGGTAGTCTCCACGCCTCTGCGAGATTGAGGCACGAAAGGGTCAGCTCCTGCGCCGCTCGCGGGCACCACCAGATTGACGAGACGCGCGCACCTCCTTCTCGATGACCTCCCTGTAGATCTTTCCGGTGGTGATGTTGTTCTCACGACCAAGCGTCACGTTCAGGTAGCGCTCGTAGTTGCCCAAATCGAGGTCAACCTCTCCTCCGTCGTCGAGGACAAAGACTTCTCCTGCACGCGTCCAACCCGTGTCAGCTCCGACAACTCGCACCATTCCTTCCCATTTGCAGCGAGAGAGACTTGCCGTGCTCAGTGGGAGCCATCGTTCCGGCATCAATGTTCATGTACGGGTCAATCTTGATCGCCGTCACGTTGAGTCCCAAAGTCTTCAACAACAAGCCGGTCGACGAGGCTGTCCCACGGCAAAGCAACCCGATAAGTCCACATCTTGCTCTCATAGCAGTGAACTATCCGCCAAATCCTCACCAATCACGCCCTTGCCGATGCCACTGATGACTCCACCGGAAACGAGACTGGCAAAAAGCAAGCGCGGCGGCGCGCGTGTGGTCAGCCACCGCGAGCAGCCGAGCGCGGACAAAATGGTGCAAGTTTTCGACCTACATGTACTTCATGCTGGACTGGGGGTGTGTAGGCGCTGGTACGTGCTCCGACGGTGCCCACGGCGATGGGGAAGGAAAAGAGGAAACAGCAGCGGCGACAGCTCGAGAAATTTCTGGCGGCGGCGGAGCCAGCGTCGGGCATGTCTGGACCCCCAGGTCGGGATTTGTAGGGAAATTGGCGCGCCACGTTGACTCAAACGAGAGGTGTAGGGTCAAGTTGGAAGTAATTCCAGAGATTGGCTAAAAGGTTGAGAAGTGGCAGATTAATTTTCGTCTTCAGGCTCCCCGTCTTTGGTCGCGTTTTCCCACGTGCCACGTCATCGCTACCTCCTCGCGACTTTTCAAGTGAGCGGCAGTATGAGTTTCCTTCTGGTGGAATCACGTCAAATTTTTCCACTTCCAGGCTGTGTATCGTTTAAAACTCCCTTGCATCAAAGGGTACCACAGGAAGAGGAACGTCAACTTGGGTGCTGAGCTTACGACGCCGGCGTCGAGAGTGTCCGGTAACTGGAAGTGAGAGTTATTCTAGTCGAGGGGTGAAGATGAGTACCTTATGGTATACTGTATCGCTCCATAAGAAGATCACGCACCAGCTTCCCCTCTCAACGCTCTCTCCACTCTCCCAACTTTGACCTCCAGCTCGCTCGACGCGAAAAGCAACTCGATTTTCTCCCTCGAATCTTGGAGCAGCCAGTCGTCAATCTTGTCCTTGATGCTGATGGCGAACTCCGAAAGTCGCGAGAAACCCCCCTCCCTGATTTCCTCCGACAAGATCTTGGCGCACGGCACCACGTGTTGCATCCTCCAGCCGCTCCTGAGAGTGATATGAAGCTTGCTGAGGTGGTCGAGGCTCTTGACTTCCTCAAACAAAAATCCGGCGTGGTCAAGATCGATGACTTCGACGCTGATGGACTCGAGGAGCGAGAGCGAGCCGAACGTCCTCCACAGCGAATGGTCGTCCGACGGTGCGTTCGCATCGAATGGTCCCAGCGAGACGTGTCGGAGTTGAGTGTAGCTACTCAGCCATTGCGCAAAGGCACTGACGGGTTGGCGATTCCACTGCGCGAGGTGGATCGAGCGGAGGAAGCCGTATGAGTGCCCCAGAGCTTTGGCGAGCAGGACGGCGTCGGGTCCATTCGATTCGTTGTGGAAAGCAATATTGCTGACGAAGAGGACTTTGGCCGGGGTCTTGAGGGAGCGACGGTGGGCGAGGACAACGTCGACGCCGGGAATGGGGCTGACGAATTCGAGCGCGGGACACACGGGCTGCCAGCTAGAAACACATAAACTTAAAGTCAGTTACCAACGAGAGGAATTTATAGAAGAAGGTGGATAATGTAAGTTCGTACGTCAGCAAGGATTCGATCAATCCCCCTCTCGAGGGAGTGGCGCGCGAGGGCGAGGCGGTGCTCGACCTCCCACTCAGCGTCAACGTGCTGAACGGCCGAATGAGGAGGCGACGGAGGTTTGGCGTGTATCCCACCTTCCAATAATGAGTCAAACTCCGGCCACTCCCGTCAAACGACCCGCGACACTCGAGGACTTCGAGCTTGGGGAGTCTGAGCGACAGGCGCGCGACCATGTCCTTTGTCGGGCCGCTTGGACCGGAAACTAGTGATTTCTCTTGTGCGGATGGAGTGTAGTCGATACAGAGACGCTTGGTCTGTCGGATGTCCTTGAGTTTGGCGGCGATGCGACGGTCGGCCTCCGTCAGGTCGGCGAGGTTGAAGATGAAGAGCTCCGTGTACGGCGGCAGGTGTTCGCTCCAAAGTCGACAGACGAGGCGAAGACTGTTGAGCTGAGTCCTTCGTTCTCTTGGTGATAGCTGACATTCGAAGAGCGACTGGTGGAGGATCGCGCCGAGCAGCTCGGGGGGAAGCGTGTTGATTGTTGTTCGCGGACGACGCGGGGGACTGGGTGGACGAGGGAGGATCTCGCTCATCGTGCGGGCGATAATGTCGATAGATTTTCTTCCGAGTGTTGAATGTAGCTATAGTGAGAAGTGTGGAACAAGCCGAAACTAGTCAAAAGTGGTTTGAGGTCAAGCAGCGCGCCGCGTCCACCGAAGTCTGGCGCTGCCGCCCGAGCTCTGCCTCACGCCACTATCGTCGCCAGTTTCAGCGCATTCACCAAATGTCGGGCAACTCGTCATCAAGAGGAGGAAAAGGTGGAGGAAGAGGTGGTAAAGTTGGCAAGGGCAAGGGCGGCGCACCAAAGTACGGCAAGGGCTACACATCGCCTCGAGCAGTGCGCGGACCTGGCATCTTTGCGACGTGCTGGAGGGGCAAGGAGGGGCGCTGCGTCGGCGAACTCTACGATTTGTTGGACGAAGTGAGTTTTACATTATTGCTCCTGCTCTGGAGGCGAGTGTACCGGGGCTGATCCAACTCTCGTGACTTTTCCGTCCCGCCAGACTGCCAACCGCCTGTACCCCCCAGAGAGGCTCGCTGAGCTCGAGCTGCTTCGACCAGCCAGTGAACCAAAAGCAGCAGCAGATGCTGAGCCCAATGCGGCACCAACAGAGATGGAAATTCCAGCCGACGCGGCGATGGACTCGGACTCGGACGACGAAGATTTGGACATCGAGACCGCCATCGCCAAGGAGCTCGAGCAGCTCCAGTCGTCCACCAAGAAGCAGAAGAAGAGTGAGGGAGGTGACAAAGGGAAGGCCAAGACGCAGAAGCACCGCTTCCTGAGCTGCGATACCAACACGGAGTGTTGTGAGTCGTGTGGTCTTGTTTTGATGGCGCTGCTTGGACGAATGAGCTGACCATTGTGACGGTGTTAGTGATTTTCATGTCCCTTGCATGGCCGTACGATCCCGTCGAGATCGTAGAAGAGATTGTCAAGAACCTCCAAGCGACGGGCGTCTCGACAACAAGGTGGGCGCCAAACCGCACCGCTTCCTGATATCATCTCACACTCTCGCCTTTTCCAGACATGTCCTCCGACTCGAACCGGTGGTTGGCAACTGTCATTCACTCACAGAGTCCGCCGTCAAATCTACGACCGCGACCCTCATCGAAAAGGCGTTTACCGACTACGCCGTCCAAAACAACACCACCACGTTGACGGTTCGTTCCCCCTCTCTTCCAGTTCATACTTCGCCGAGATGCTCACCCATTTGCCCCAAGTACGCCATCGAGCCCTCCGTCCGCTCTCACGCCGCCCCACACAACCGCGACACCCTCATCGCGCTCGTCGGCTCCCTCGTCCGCGACCTTGCCCTCCCTCCCCCGCCCAACTCTTCCATCCCCACCCGCCCAACTCTCACCGTCTCGGCCAACCTCTCCAAACCGGATCTCGTTGTCCTACCTTGTGTGCTGAAAAACTATTACGGCATCTCGGTCGTCGATGGCAAGCTGTGGAAGGGCGGCAAGAAATTCAACATTGATGCGATCGCGGCGGCTTTACGCGTTAGCAAGGCTGGCGAGGGAGAGACGAAGAGCAGGGTGGAGGTTGGTAAGGTAAAGGTCGACGAAAAGGTTGGAGAGACTATGGAAGGAGCAGTAGTGGCGCCGGTGGAGAGTTTGGTAGAAAAGTCGGAGGTCGCAGCGGATGCCACGTAGACGCGCTTTGTTGACTCTCAAGACGTTGAAGCGGGAGAGAGAGAGGACGCCCTTATGGTTGAAAGTACCCAAATGTAAGTACAGCGCTGTGTGCGCTATGCTCGGAGATTCGTGTTGCCTTCTATTGTGTGCTTGGCTTACCAGACGCCCCGTCCAGGTCTACGCGCGCCTGTCGGTCGTGTCGAACGACGATCACACCTCAGAGCCCCACTCAAATACATACTACTTGGATGTTTTCACTCGCAACGCTTAAGGTCTCTCTAGCACGTTTCGGGTGGCGCACAGCTGAACTCCGAGTCTGCCAGCGAAGGACCAGGCTGACCTCGGCTCCGGAGGCGGAAGCTTGTTTGCTGGCCACACAAAAGCAGACTCTGGGGGGCGGCCATGGTGATGAAGCCCAGCCCACTCTGGAGAAGAAGTCGAAGAAGAAGCGGACAAACCTCGGGGCGGACGGGCGGGTGCCTGCGCGTGCACCTTGCCTACGTCGTGTCGTGCCTTGAATGCTCGTCCAGCACCGCCCACGTGCAGGCGTGGCCCTCACAGTTGTTCGTAGTTTTCTCGCTGAAAGCTGCACCAAGAGTCTCCGCTGTCCACTGTTCACACCATCACTGCTGGTTCCGTCCTCCGTGTCCACCGAGCGAAGGTTTTCCACCCAAGAAGGTGGCCTATTGTTACCCGCAGCTCCGGAGGGTTCCCGAGCGGACGACAGGGCCATTGGAATGCGCGCGTGGCCGCACGAGACTATTGTTCTGTTCAGGTCTTTTGGAAGGCAGCGAAGAGAACAGGATCGAAGCCTGGCCGTGCACCTTCTCTGTCATGGGGATTTCCTGGCCCAGAGCTGGGTGCTTTGGAACGGCATTCTTCCCCCTCCTCCCAAGCACGTTGTTGACAACAACAGTCACCACCGTACGGCGAAGCATCATCCTCCGTCGACTATTCACCAGACCAGAGCTCGATACATCATGACCACTATCTCGGGATCGTTCCAACCCTCGCCCATCCGAGCACCGCTTGCGCCCAAGAGCATCAACATCGGCACCAAGGCGCCGTCTCAGCGAGGGTATCGTCGACAGGAGGACACGAACGACAAAATAAACGTCGACCATTTCGTCAAGACGGTGACCAAGTCTGTCGAGTCTCGGTATGGATACGTCCACGTCGGTCCTGGAGGGGCGATGCCGGCCGCGCCAGCTATCAAGGAGACGTCGCGTCTCAATAGGACCCAAACATTGGACGAGAATGACGCTGGGCGGCCTTCGGTTGAGCTGAACTCGGAGGAAATGGATAAGGATGATGTTGCTCCTCTGAGCTGTGAGTTCTTTCAGCTTTCGGGGCAATTCTCCTTTGCCGACGCTGATATCCCACCTCACCCGGCTTTCGCCACGTGCTCAGTCACGCCGGGTGAGACCAGGAAGCGAAGGTCGACGGTGCAGATCAGGAGCGCCGCTGTCAACAAGAACAGGGAAAGTGTCGCTTCTTTCATGAGTGGTGCGCCGTCGGTGTACGAAGACGCGCTCGAGTGGTGGCCGGAGGACGGCTTTTTCAAGGCTCCCGAGTGTAAGGTTTCCATCGTCTTCGGGTTAGACATTGATAAGCAAGATTGAGTGGCAGATAGCTGACATTTTCTTCTACCTTTTCCGCAGTGCCTACTCCTCCCGCCGCGTATCCCGACGTGATCGTTTCTAGGCGGTCCAGCACCTCAGCGCCTCCTCCAGCCCCGTCCCGACGGGTCAGCACCTCTGCGCCTCCGCCAACCTTGCCTCAACTCACGTTCGAAGCTACGACATCTTTTTTGAGTGCCGTTGCCTCCCCTCCCCTTCCCCCGTCCCCGCCTCTCTCCCCTCCATCCTCTTTTCCGGGCGACTCTCCCGACAGACATTTCGTCGCTCGCCGGACCTCGCAATTCCCCCTACCTCCAGCGCGGCCCCTTTCTTCTTCACCCACATTCCCTACTCAACTCGGATACGTACGCTCGTCGATCCCAGCCATTCGAACGAGCCCGAGCCACCACTCGGTCCACCTCAACGACGCTGACGTGTCTGCCTCGAGCGGCCTTCGAGGATGGCAGCTGAAGCCCCTCGTCCTCACTCCGGCCCGCACCGTTTCCATTCCGCTCACTCTCGGCAGCAACACTTCCGCTGCTCCCTCTACCGCCACGAGTTCTCCGACTCGCGACTCGTATCGCCGCCCGCGTTCGCCTACCCCGGACGATCAACCAAGCGCCTCGCCTCTCGAAAGCCCACGCCACGTTTCAACTGTCAAGAAGACGAGCGTGGAGGAAGAGCGAAGCACTCTCAGTATCATCACCGAGTTGTCCGCCACGTCCGCCTGTCGCGAGCTCGACACCCTCAGCGAGAGGACGTCGTCGGAGGACACCGACTCGAGTGCGAGCGGTCACGACAGCGTCGACGGGAAAGCGAGCTCCGACGGGCTGTGGGACTGGGAGCACACCAGAACGCTCTTGGAAGAAGCTGAAGAGCAGGGCCGAATGTTCGAAAGCTGGGACAAATCGGGGCCGGAACTCGTCGACGAGACGAGCACCCTGGCGGAGCGCCGACCGCCCACGCCGGCGACGCCGCGAATCGAGTTCCAAGCTCCGTCCCCTCACCGTCCGTCGATCATCACAACAAGGTCTTTGAGCTCTGAGTTTTGGTCCCCACCTCCTTCCCCTCCGCCACTTTGTCCCCTCCCAGGGATTCCTTCCGACTTCAAGCGAGCGCAAACCCCACCACTGGCAGCGGCACAGCGTCAGGGCAAGCAGTCAAGGTGAGCTCTTCTTCATGAGAACTGTCGTCTGAAGATTTTTTGACGTAAATTCTGGTCGAAAGTTCGCTTGACAAGCCTTTGCGCGTCGAAGCACCCGGGTTGACGACGCCTTGGACGAGGCGGTGTTCGCCAGATTCGACGTCGGACCAGCTCAAGTCGACTCCTGGGGACCGGAACGCTCTTTCCACCTCCGCCGAAATCAGAACCCTTCCTCGCACTGCACCAACCGACCGAGAGTTCTCGATTCGGGTGCCATCGGACAACTCGAAGACGAAGCCCAGCTTGACGAGGCCCAGACTGCCAGTCTCGAGGACGCTGCCAGTGTGGCCACCACCAGAGGGAACTCGAAAGATCAGCGCAGGTCCTCAGCTCCTGGCGGCATCGGACTCATTCGTGGAACGAGTGTCCGGCGAATGTAACGCGCAAGGTCTTGGACCACGTCACGGCTCGGAACAGGACGGCCAATACGCATTCGGCGAGACAAGCTCTTCAGTTCCATCTAGGGAGCGTTCAGTCTTGTCCTACGCCAATCCCAACCCGCTGAACCGGCCTTTCCCGCCGCCGCGTCGTCGCCACGATGGCCCTCCGACGACGACCCGCCGACACGCTCCTGTCCTCGTGCAGCATCAAACGACGATCAAACGACGTTTCGAGCCACGAGATCCTCGCCCAGTATACGACGGTCCGGACTCGTTCCTCCATGCTCTACTCTCCACCGAACCTCCCATCTTTCCTTCACGCCGCTCGCCCGCGTCGGCGGCATACGTGGCCGCCGACGGAAGACTGGCTCTCCCAGAAACGAGGCACCGATCAAACAGCCCGGACTCGAGTTCAGCGGAAAAATGGACCGATTCGTCCTCGACGGCGGTGGGATCCTCCCGAGCGAGCACCACTTCCATCCACGCGGCCTCCAAAGTCCCTCGCAAGCCCGCGAGGAAGGCTTCGTCTCCCCAACTTCCCAATTCGTCCTCCCTTCCATGCTTGAAGCCCCCATCAATCCCTACGCCGAGCCTTCCGGGAAGTCAGAGGGAACACGTCCGCAACGCCATCCTCCCGTCGCCTGCTCTAGTCCGCTCGAATGGACGTCGGGCTGAGCTGCACCAGCTGGCACCTGAACGTCACCCCGCGGGCCCGAAAGAGTACTTCCCGTCTCGAGCGAAGAGTCCGAAGGCGGAAGCTGCCTCGTCGTTTGTGGTGCCGAGGAGGGAGGCGAGCTTGAGGGACGACGTGGTTGTGGAGCGTCAGCTTTCGCACGGTTGTCGTTTGAGCCCGTCGATGCAGAATGTGTTTGAATCACCGGTGTGGAAGTAGTGTAGGCTTGTAAGTAGTCTTTGTTTTGAGTCTCATTCCAAAGAGTGCCTTCACTGACGAGTGGTCTTTTCGCCCTCAGGTGACGTGTGGAAGGTTAGCACCGATGGTGTTACACCACGTTTATAGAAGATAGTGTCCGTTGGTGTCCTTTTGACAGCAATATATCAGTTTCAACACCATTGCGAGCAGCTGCTCTCAGAACCACCACCAGCCTCGGCGTCAGCCATGGGTTCATGAGACCAATCCGATTTTCAGGGTGGGATCTACGAAAAGGTCTAAATGTAAGGAGTTTATGAAAGAAAGTCTGAAGACGGTTTGTAAGAGAGGGCAATAAAGTACTCGGTATGGGAGTTGAAGAAAGTTATTAAAATGGCGTTTCTAGTGCGAGCATAAGTTTTGAAAGGGGAGGAGGTGGGTAGGGAGGAAGGTGGCCGGTGCTCTATGATGGTCGGTAGTCTAGACCTCGACGTATTCACTGTTCTTCTCGTTGGTCGGAGCAGTGACCTTGTGGAAGACGTCCACGTGGGTCTTGGAGAAGTTGCGGGCGCTGACCTTCTTCTCGAAGAGGAGATCGAGCTCGGCGAAAGTGCGGCCTGGCAGGAAGGAGAAGTAAGTCGACTTCCTTTCAACAGCACGTGTTACCAGGCTGCGAAGCTCACCTCGAGGCTCAGGGATACGGAAGTAGGTGTAGATGGTGCAGCAGAAGCAGATTCCACCCTGTACGATGCGACGCGAGATCAGATGTTAGCATTGGGTCAACTCGGCCGTCGGCGTAACGTGAGATGGGAACATACCCAGAAGAAACCAGTGTAGTTGCTAGAGGAGAAAGGAAACTCGATCAGCATTTGTTGAAGCAACGGCATCGGGACGAGATGTGACTTACCCCCAGTTCCAGGCCGAGGGGTTGAGCATGTAAGGCGTGAACACACCGCAAGCGATACCGACGATGTTGCTAAAAAAGGCATCCTGATCAGTAAAGCAATCGGGACTGTTCAGCGGCGTGGACCTTACTAGAGGTTACGTCCAAGAACGACACTCTTGATCAACAAACGCCTGGTAGAGATCTCTCCGACGAGGGAGTACGCGACGGTGCCGACGGTGCACTGGTAGATCGTAGCCCAGCAAAGCATCAAAGCTCCGGTAGCGAGAGCCGACGCGTCCTTGTGCTCCTTGGGCACCAGTCCGAGGAATCCCATCGTAAGGAGGCTGTAGGAAGACGACACGTCAGCGGAGGCTCGTTCCTCCAGAGTGCAACAGTAACGAACATGACCGTGAGTCCACTGAAGGAAGAAGAGCGTTAGATCAAAGTGAAAGTTCAGCCAGAAACTCCAAGGCTTACCATTGGCCGTAGAGGTACAACGTCCTGCGACCGATGCCACGACTCATCAAGAACCAAGCTCCGAAAACACCGGCCATGTTAATACCGTATTGTCCGAGAGCCTAAAGGGAAATAGAATGAGAAGAGGATTGTCGACGACAACGCAATGTACTCACAAAGCTGTACGACGTCGAGCTAGGAAGGCCAGCTTGCTCGAAGAAGTAGGTCGAGTAGTTGGAGAACGAGTTTCCACTAAGGTTCTGGATCGCCCAGACCATGCAGATGATCTACGAAGAACACGATCAATCAGCACCATGCGCAGGAAAATTGCAAGAAATAACGCTTACCTCGGTACGGCGGAGGTCAGTTCCCTTGAAGCAGTCCAAGTAGGAAGAGCCAGCGGTGATCTGCGATGCGTGTTCGTCAACAGGCTGATCTTCACTAAACACAGTCCGAGCGCAACTCACCTTCTCCTCCAACTTGGTAGTGTGCTCCATCATGGCGATCGTGTCGTCCGCGTTGAAGTCGGTCTCGCGGCTCGTCGAAGTCAACCTCAAGAGACTCTTCTTCGCGTCTTCGGTCCTGCCCTTCCTGACGAGCCACCAGGGAGACTCGGGTGCAAGGAATACGCCGATGAAGAGAGGGAGGGGCCACATCCACTGCATAGCCAATGATTCGTCAGTGTTGTGTGTGACCCGTTGAGCAGGACGCTAGACGCACCTGGAGGGCGAAGGGGATGCGGTAGGCCCACTCGTCGTTCCTCTTGAGCATAGCCTTGATGACACCGACACCAATCGCTTGTCCGATACCCCAGCAAAAGTTGACGTAGGTCTAAAAGCAAAACTGTTCCTCAGACGAGCTGTTCGACAAAAGAAGAGGAAGCTCGACGAACGGTGAGGTATCCTCGGAGAGGCAGAGGGCAAACCTCGGAAGCGTAGGTGATGGTCACTGAGTGAGACCTTTATGAGCAAGCGAACGACAGAAAGGGAGACTATGAGCAAACACACAAGTCTGGAAAACACCCCATGGGATTCCGCAAAGAATCTCAAAGACGAGGAGGGTCTCGACGTTGGGGGCGGTGAACGAGATGGCGGTGAATCCGATAACTGTCGACGTCGCAAGTCAGTCTCATCGCCGCTTCAGCAACAGGCAAGTACGCACGGCAGAGAAGGCAACCGAGGACAGTCTTGCGGTATCCCCAGCGCTCGGAGATCCATCCATTGATGAAGAGGCCGAGAATGCCTCCAACGTTGGCTCCCTGAGGCGGTACAAAAACAGCGGGGTCAGCTTGGTCAGCTTGATAACGATGGACAAACTTCCAACTGAAAGACTCACGTTACTGAGACCGGACTGCCACCTGGCGGGAACCTGGCAACGAGGAAAGATACATCAGCACTACGCGGAATGCTTCACGCGTCGCGAGCGCTCACTTGGTAGGTTCTAAATGGCGGTGGAAATCGTCAGTTTCGAGTTTACGCGTTTTTGCGCAAGAGAAAACATACCCATCGGCGAGCAACTCTCCGTACTTCTTGTTGAACGCCGGGAACGCGTCTGCGAGCATCAAGGTCAGCTTCCGACGCGCGCCGAAGTGAACGTCCGGAGACCCACAGAAGTTGGAGAGGAGAGAGACGTCTGCACAGACATGTTGTCAGTATAGTGAGCGAAGAGACATGATAGAAACGGACGCACCATATCCTTCCATGCAGATACAGGTGGAAATGATGACACTCCAAGCGACAGCCTTGGGGTAAAGCTTGATGCCCTGGAGCAAAGTCATGTTGTGCTCCGCATCAGTCGCGGCTTTGGCGCTCCGAACGACCTCATTGAGGTTGTCGTTCGAGCCATCAAAGTGGAGGGGAGTCTGGCCCTGCTGTTGCTGCTGGGCAGGTTCAGGAGAGATCTTCTCCTTTGTGGAGGAGGCTGGGGAGTGAGACATTTTGTCGTCGAGGGGTTGGTCTTTGGGGGGTTTTTTTTTCTGGTGAGAGGCGGGAGGCGTCTAGCGGAGAGATCGAAGGATCAAGTGAAGGATAGAAAGTCGGTGGGCTTGTGGTGGAGGGTGTTTATAGTTCTCGAGCTGGCGCCGTCGAGTGCTTGGATCCCCTGCGGAGGTGGCGAATGCCGGTGTGGTGTGGGCGATGAGCAGACGACGGAGAAGAACGAGCGAGCGCAAAGTCAGTCGTGTGCAGTGACGAGAAGGAATAGGCAATCTGGAGGGCCACAGAAGGGCCCAAGCAGCGATGAAGACGCGACATACCGGTGAGTCTGCGATAAGCCCAAACAGCGGGGGTGAGCCAACTCATCGCGGGGAAGAAGGGTGCCCTGAAAGCCCAGAAGGATGGAGAACATACGTTGTGCTTGGAAGACAACTGGTTGCTGTACTGAATAGAGAGAAAAAGGACAGCGTTAACGGCCGTAACGGCTCGGCTAATGGGACGAGGGCAGGGTCCTCCCCGGTTCGACGGCAACCGGGCGGAGGCCAGGGGGGAGGAATGGACGAGAGGCGTCGGGCGGTGGTGGGTCAGAGGTGACACGTACCATCCACTAGTAGAAGGGACAGATGCGAAGCTGAAACATCGTGAAAACTCGGGTTAGCGGACGAAACACGGACCGCCGGCGGAAGGAATGCTAAAGCCGGTCAAAAGGCTTTGCCGGGCGCAGAAAAGGAGGCCACTCCTGTGGAATGAAGACGCACCAAGTTCTAGAGAGACCTTGCCAGATGTCTGTGTCTACGGTGCGAAAGTGTGTCGAGTTGTGAGGCTGGAGGAGCGACGGCGGAGGTCGTGTGGTGTGTGGTTGGGGCACAACCGTCCGTTGCCCACGCGCCGCTCGTCTCAGGCTCGGCCTGCCTCGTCCGGTGCCCCTGAACTCTTCTTCTCTCCTCGACTTTCTCGCAACTTTGCGCGTGGATTGATGTCGAACGCAGTTCAAGAGAAAGATTGGTGACACCTCAAAAGCATGGGAACAAGGCTCTCAGAGCCAGCATGAGACGGACACGTGGCAACTCCCAAGGGCGCAATGGAAACTAATGAAACAAGCTGTCTATTACTTCCGACAATTAAATACGTTCGCGCACCCATCCCTCGAGACCACCAGCTGAGAAGAGAGGGAAAATAAGTCAACAGACGCTCCAGCGAACGTACGAGAACATAGAAGGAAACACGCACCGAGCCACATCTCCTGCACACTGCCTCCAACAGCTCCGACCTTGTACTCTTTCACCAGCTCACCACCCTGCTCGGTGAACAGCGAGACCTTTCCATCCACACTCCCCACCTCAACCCAGTACGGCGTCCTCACCGTCAACTCGCCCTCCTTGCTCCCCGCGTTCCTCTTGCCCTCCTTCCCGAAATCCCTCGTGAGGTCCTCAATCAACTCGGGACACTCGACGCAGATCAACGCGTTGTTGATCGAGTTCCTCTTGAAAATGTCTCCGAAAGAGCCGCAGAGGACGAGCTCGATGCCGGAGGAAAGGAGAGCGGTGGCCGCCTGCTCGCGGGACGAGCCAGTACCAAAGTTGTAGCCTGCCGCGAGGAGGACGCCTCGGCCTGTTCGTGGAGTAGGAGCCTTGAGGGTCTTGACGATGCCGGCGAACTCGGGGTCGTAGTTCTCCATGACGACCTCGGCCTGACGAGCGAGGGTGATGTCGTCCTGGTACGTGTACTTGCCCGGGTAGATGCCGTCGGTGTTGAGGTTGTCCTGAGGGGTGAAGAGGAGGGGGCCGGAGAAGAGAGGAGGGAAGGAAGGGAGGAGGGGCTCAGCGACGGCGGGAGTGGCGGAGGAGGAGGTGGAAGCGGAGGCGTGCTCCTGGATCTCGACGGTAGGGCCCGACGAAGAGTGTGCGGCACCCTCGATCTTGGGGCCGGTGATGTATCCCGCGAGGGCACTGGCAGCGACGACTTCAGGGCTGGCAAGGTACGCCTGGGCGTTGGGACTTCCCATGCGACCCTTGTAGTTCCTGTTGGTGGCCGAAATGCCGACCTCGCCATCCTCGAGGAGACCAGTGCCGAGACCGATGCAAGGTCCGCAACCGGCTGGAAGGACCTTGGCACCAGCCGAAACGAGGGCAGCCCAGTCACCGGCGGCCTCCGACTCCTTCTGGACGACGGACGACGCAGCGGCGACGTAGAACTCGACGCCGTCGGCGATCTTCTTGCCCTTGAGCACGTCGGCGGCGCGCTTGAGGTCGGAAGCTCGCGAGTTGGTGCAACTGACGAGGTACGCCTTGTTGATTTTGATGTTTTGCTCCTCGAGCACGGGGAGAGGGGTCGCAACCTTGACCGAGTTGGGGCCGGAGACGGAAGGCGAGAGCGAGGGGAGGTGGAGGGTGAGCGTCTTGGTGTAGTGGGCGCCCTCGTCGGCGACGACGGGGTTGGAGAAGACAGACTTGAGACGCTCGGGCGAGAGTCGAGGGTGGTCGCCTTGGGCGAGGGGAGGGAGGGAGGAGGATTCGCCGGCGAACTGGAATCGGCGGAGGTCGAGCTTCTTCATCTGGACCTCGTACCATTTCTCAAGGACCGAGTCGACGGGGAAGACACCGACGAGGGCGCCCCACTCGGTGGTCATGTTGGCGATGGCGAGACGCTCGTCGACGCTGAGCTGAGCGACACCGCTGCCGGAGAACTCGATGGCGCAGTTGAGGACCTCGTCCTTGTTGAAGGTGCCGCAGAGGGCGACGATGATGTCCTTGCCGGTGACGCCGACGGGCAGCTCACCCTCGAGCTTGACCTGGACGATTGGCGGGACCTGCCACCATGTTCGCTGGGTCGCCCACAAAGCAGCGGCGTCGGTCCTGAATGGTGGAAGGCACAAGTCAGCCAACGAGGCGGTGCGAACGCAGATGGCTGAAGCAGCGCAGAAACGGGGACGCTCACCTGACGATGGCGGTTCCGACACATCCAACGCCTCCGTACATGTTGCTGTGACTGTCACTGGCGACGGTCATGACGCCTGGGAACGCGTAGCCCTCCTCGATCATGATCTGGTGGCCGATACCGCGGCCGGCGGGGTAGAAGTCGATCGAGTGGTCTCCGGCAAACTTCTCGATTTTGGCGTATTTGGCGAGGTTGGTGCTGGACCTGTTCTGGACGTCGTGGTCGAGGGTGAACACGGTCTGGCGTGGGTCCGAGATTTTCGTTGCGCCAATAGATTTGAACCTGTTTGCGCGCGAAGGAGAACGCGGGGGTGAGCGGCGGAGCAAAGAGTCAAGCAGCTGGCGGAAGGATTACTTGTTGATGACGGGTCCAGTGTTGTCCTGTAATCACACATTAGCTTTCTAATACTTCCAACCAATAGGACGGCGACTCACGTGGGTCATGACATGCTGAGGGCGGATCATCACATAGTCGCCCGCTCGGACGACCTTGCCTTCGGGGAGGCCCACGGCGTGGCGCTGGACGACCTTCTCGACGTACGTCTGGGGGATGGCGGCATGGGTGGCCAGCGAGCGGCAGAGCCACGCTGATGGCCGGGACACGGCGATGCGAGTGCGGAGCATGGCGGGCACGATGATGGAGGCGTGAGGGCAAGCGAGGGCCAGCTTTTTTCTCGCCCAAGTCGCGAAGCCTCGAAGCGGAGGCAACTTCGCGGCCGCGCGTTCGCCGGCTTGACCTCTCACCCCCCAATCTCGCACTACTTCTTCCGGCTACACTTCTGTCTAGTTGCAGAAGGGGCGACGTACGAACGAGGCAGCAGCTCAGCACGACCCACGATGAGCTCGCTCGCGCAACTGCTCGAGCAGTCGAACCGACTCAACAACTCGCTCGCCCAGCCCGCCGACCTCCCCCAGATCCAGCTCGGGTTCGACCAGATCGAGAGTCAGAGCAGACGCATTGCTGGGAGGAGCGCCAAAGAGTCGGGCATCGCTGGCACGGATGCGACGGGCAATGCGTGAGTTGGTTCACCTTCTCTGCGCGCTCCCATCTTGGGATCCTCTCGCGTTGTGCAGCATGGCTTGGGATGGTGGGAAGTGATGCATTGTGTGGAGGAAGGTGGAGGGATAGTGGAGGGCTCAGGGCGGGAGCGAGGCAGCTGACAGCCTTCGTCCTACAGCTACTACCTCCTCGCCGCTGGTGGGGTCAACGCGGACCAGCTCTCGTCCACCATCAAGGACGTCAACCTCATCGGCACCTTTGAGCCACTCCTTCCCTTGAGCGACACCGATGTCGAGGTAAGCCCTGTGTCTCGTTCACCAGAAGCGTACCCGTGCTGACGCGCCATGTCCCTCTCCCACCAAAACAGGGCTACCTCCGACACACGCACGAACAAACCATCATCTCGTCCATCGAGGAAGGTCGTCGTCAGACCACCGCCGACTTCTACCGCAACTTGGACGGCCAGATGAGAAAGGAGTGGGAGAAGCAGAAGGAGAAGCTGTTTGAGGAGCTTGGGCGTCACCAGGCTGGGCCTTCGTCCGGCGCTGCTATCGAGACCCCGAGGAGGAAGGGTGCTGGAGGCGGATTCGATCGTGGTGTACGTGCTCTTTCTCGTGTGCAAAGGATGGAACGCGAGCGCGAGGCGCTGACGATGCGAGCTCAACCTTTAGTTGCCTACGACGCCTGTGGCTTCGGCAACTAGCTCTTTGCAGATGCACTCGCGCATGATGAGGTACGACCGAGTGATCCGGAGGTTGAACGACTACCGTAAGGAGGGCTACTCGTTTGGGCTCGTGTCGGCGCTCGGAGAGGCCAGCGTCGGTACCTCTGGAGATCCCGTTCGTCGTGTTCCTCTCCAGAACTTGCTCTCGAGACTCAGCTTCTTCCTTTTAAACCAGAAATCTGCTCAGACCACCGAGACTTGGCGACTCCTGAGCCACCTCGTGAGGGAGCGCGACGTCCTCAACGGCGAGTTCCAGCGCACGAGCTTGTCCGAGAGGCAGTACGCCAGGGCGTACCTCGCCGAAGACCAGGACAGCTCCGACACCGTCGCGCTGAGGAAGATGATTGGCGATGGCGC
>JALBUQ010000175.1:0-43226 GCA_024364755.1 Pseudohyphozyma bogoriensis
TTGACGGTGTGAAGAAGGTGCGCTCCTGCTCTTTGCTGTCCATGCGACGAGGTCGGAAAAAGAAAGCACTTTTGAAGCTGACACGGTCGGGCTGACTTGGCAGATTCCCGGAGGAGGCATGGAGGACTCGCTGTTGATCCGTGGAGTCGCGTTCAAGAAGACGTTCTCGTACGCCGGTTTCGAGCAGCAGCCCAAGTCGTTCAAGGACCCCTTGGTGCTGTGCTTGAACGTCGAGCTGGAGCTGAAGGCCGAGAGGGACAACGCTGAGGTTCGCGTTGAGGAGGTTTCGGTGAGTGCGAGCTGCTGTTTCTGGGCTTGGATACGGTGGGGGTTCGAGGGAGCACGCGCAGAAGAACATGGTACTGATTCTTCACATTATTGTCTATTTAACAACTCACAGGAGTACCAAGCTATCGTCGATGCCGAGTGGACGATCATCTACAACAAGCTCGAGGCCATCGCCGCAACGGGCGCTAAGGTCGTGCTCTCCCGACTCCCCATCGGTGATCTCGCAACCCAGTACTTCGCCGACCGCGACATCTTCTGTGCCGGCCGAGTTGACAACGGCGACCTCAAGCGCGTCGTCCAGGCCGTCGGTGGATCGATCCAGTCGACGACGTCGGACATCAGGAGGGAGCACCTTGGAGAGTGCGCCAAGTTCGAGGAGAAGCAGATTGGAGGAGAGAGGTTCAACATCTTTGAGGGGGCAAAGGAGGCCAAGACGTGTACCCTGATTCTGAGGGGTGGAGCGGAGCAGTTTATCAGCGAGGTGGAGAGGAGTCTGCACGACGCAATTATGATCGTCAAGAGAGCGATCAGGAACAACTCGGTTGTTGCTGGTGGTGGAGCCATTGAGGTGAGTTGTCATTCTTCTTGTTTTCCTTGTTTGCGGTTGGGTGTCGAAGATGGATGGGCGCTGACGGGATCCCTTCGACTTACTTCACGCAATGCAGATGGAACTCTCGAAATACCTCCGCGACCTCTCCCGCTCGATCGAGGGCAAGCAGCAGCTCATCATCTCCTCCTTCGCCAAAGCGCTCGAGGTCATCCCCCGCACGATCTGCGACAACGCCGGCATCGACGCGACGGATGTGCTCAACAAGCTGCGTATGCTTCACGCGAGGGGCGAGAAGTGGACTGGCGTCGATGTTGAGGAGGAGGGTGTTGCGAACAACATGGAGAAGTTTGTGTGGGAGCCGAGTTTGGTCAAGATCAATGCGTTGGAGGGCGCGGCGGAGGCGGCGTGCTTGGTGCTGAGTGTTGATGAGGTGCGTTGTTGCTTTTCTTCTCGAGATCGCCAGTGAGCCCGAGACGAGTAACTGACGCTCCGCTCTTTTCTGCAGACTGTGACCAACCCCCAGTCGCAACAGCCCCAGGCAGGACCCCAGGCCCCTCGGGGGGCCCAGCGGGCCGTTCGTGGCCGACCTGGCAGGCGCTAGACACTGTATCAGACGAAAAAGTAGCGGTGGGACTGAATTTGAATTCGCATCATCCACCATTTGTTGAGTAGATGCCCTTCGTTTCTGAGACGGGATCACTCGCGACAGAGGCCACGTTTCGCTAAACTCGGGCTTTCCCCGCGTGAAGTTTGTCTGCTATTGGCATTCCGGAGGGCTCGGAGACGTGCTGTCTAGGTGATGCGAGCATCGATTTCGAAGTGTTGCTGTGCTATCTACTTTCCAGTTGATCAGTTCTCCTGTATCGGAGGCCGGACAGCGGCGGTGCCAGTCGGGGGCCGAAATCCTCTCGCACCTGTTTTGACCTCCTACTCCTACGCTGTTGGGAAACTGGAACCCAACTTCATTGGCTCCGGTGACCTCCGTTGCCTTCTCACGAGCTCTCCTTGTTGATTCTACCGTCGTGATTTGCTCCGCCGTCCTCCGCTGAGCTACGGAGCCCACGATGTCTTCAGGACGCGGCTCTCGGTCAGTATTTTTGACTACCAAGATTCCCATGACTCTTGAAATCCATTATTGACGTCTCTCCTCATCCTGTCTCATGCTGTAGTTCCACTCGGCCGAATCGGACGGCTCATGCTCACCGCACCAACACCATGCTCGCCGAGTCTGGCTTGTAACAGGAGTTCATTTTCCCCCGAAGCGAGCCTTGGCGCTGACTTCTCTCGTTGCTTGCTCACAGAGAGAAAGTGCCATGCCTCGCTGGCTGTGGTCAGCCAGTTTGGGATAGCAGGTGGGCCGGTTTCTGTGCTCGTCCTGACCCTAGCTCGGAGACTCAAGCTGAAGCGCGCGCCCGTTGAAACAGAACGGTGCAAGAAGGTCACCTCCGGAAACGTTGTCCGCTCAAAGAGTCGCTCTCGCCACAGCGTAAGAAGGAGCTTCTGAATGAGGTCTGTCACTGTTCCTT
The DNA here is from genome assembly GCA_024364755.1 of Pseudohyphozyma bogoriensis. Taxonomy (NCBI): domain Eukaryota; kingdom Fungi; phylum Basidiomycota; class Microbotryomycetes; family Chrysozymaceae; genus Pseudohyphozyma; species Pseudohyphozyma bogoriensis. The sequence goes on from JALBUQ010000175.1 coordinate 2,365, forward strand.
GCAGCGATTGTTTCTGGGACCTGACGTGCGGGGGGCTAGCGGTACCCCCCCAACAAACGGGGGCCGAGTTCGTGAGTGGCAACTATTGTCCGTACAGCCTCCATGCCTGACATGGAATGTTGTCAGATCCGATGCTGGAAAAACAGAATGCGCCTCAAAGCGCCTGACGGGGTGTACCACCCTCTTGGCCGACGAGAAGTCAGTTCGCCGCGTCCTCCTTAGCAGCCCGTCTAACATATTGTGTCCTCCTCAAAGGAAGCAGCAAAGGGGTCACTTGTATCGAAAGCATTACAAGAAAGAAGATAAGGCATTGGTTGAACAGCTGCTTGACGAGGTACGTCGGTGGCCACGGAGCAGGCTTCACGTGGCCTAACGTCCTCGTGAGCAACAGAAGTACCCTTCGCAGCGGCCGAAGCCAAAGTACCCGAGGGACAACCGAGACGTGACAGATCAGCAGGGAGGCCAGTGAGTTGAGCGAGTCCGATCAACTATGCTGGCGAATGCTGACTTTCAAGCAGGCCGAACGCGTCGTTCGCGCTCGTAGTGCCGCCTGAGCCTGCCGCAGTGCACAACTTCAACGACGGTTTTGCTGAGCAGCCTATCAATCCATTCGTGCAAGATATGGCTATTATGGGTCATCCCTCCAAGTTGGCTCCATCTTTGGCAAGCTGGGGACGCCAAAAATAATGCTGACGCGGTGGTCTTCGTGTTCACCAGTGCCACGCCCATGCCACAGTCAGAGGTGCACCATCCGCTGAGCTTCCAGTCGCCTCCCATTCAGTCACAAAATCAGTCTATTCGCTATATCAAGTACGTTCGCTTCTTCCGCCGGCAGATCGACTTTTGCTCAGCCCGTCCTTGAGATACATCAGTCCCACGTGCCTTCTGGGGTGCGACGTACGGACTGGAATTCATGCTCCTACATGGTGGGTATTCGTTTTCTCCCCTCTTGCCTCATATAAACCCTGATTTTTACATAACCATAGTCAGAACACGGGCTACCCCGTTTGTTTGGACGGCTGCATCGCCACCGGAACGCACATGCCGGAATGGTGAGTTCTCTTCTCGGGACTACTCTTCATAAATATATCTTTAATTAAGTTGTCCTGCTTTTCACAGCATGTACTCTCAGCCCATCGCTCCGCCTGAGCACGTTCAGTTTTCGTTGCGCTCGCGCTGCGTACCTCGAAAACGTCTCCAGAAGGGTTCTCCTCAGTATGTATCTCATTGATGGAAGGGTGTTCTCAGGGTAAGGCTGACCAAAACTATAACGTACGCTTCTGCTCCTGTAGAGTGCTGAGGCGAGGTTAGAGCACCGCTTGTCACTCTTCGGTAACATCAAGGGTGCCCGTGATCGAAAGCGAAAAAGGTCGAAATGGACCGAAACACAAATTTAGTTGAGGACTGAGTGACGGAGGAGGAGTATATGACTGAGCAGGAATTCCATTCGATTACCCTGAATTCTACACTGAAGAACTGCTCCTCCATCCAATGCGAACACCCACGTCAGCACACGTGGCCGCAAGCACCTCAAATCCGCGTATATTGAGAAGCTTCTTCTCCTCAATCTCCTTGACAAGCACCAGCTCAAAACAACCACGAGTCCTTCTCAAGCTACCCGTCACAGCTTCAAAGAGCTTCTCCTCGAACGTCGTTCCGCCAAATGCGAGCGTCTTGAGCTGGCAGTCAGAGTTGGCGAGAAGTGCAGCGAGGTGGTCGATTTGGTTGCCTCGTGGGGCTAGACGGAGTCGGAGGTGCTCTAGTCCGAGGGTAAGTGGGAGGACGTCCATGAAGATGTGGTCGCACAGCTCCAACGAGCGCAACGTCGGCAAGATGGGGGTGAGCGCGGCTTTGTAGAGGGGGAGGTATTCGTCCGCGCTGACGCCCCGAGAGAGCGCTTTCCCGAGTGTGAGGTTGGCGAGAGTAGCGGCGGAGGCTTTGAGGATCGCGCAGAAGGCTTCCACGTTGGCGTCCATCCAGCGCGTCGTGGCCATCGTGAGGGTGTGGAGGCTGGTCATCGTGGCGGGGACTGAGAGCGTGCTGGTGAACCACACGTCTTCGAGAATGAGAGTCGTGATGTCTAGTATCCGTTGATAACACGATTAGCGGTTGTTTCCCTGGGTTCACTCATGCAAGACACAGCCGACGTACTCTTCAGGGAAGGATGGCTCAAGATGTTGATGGGGCAGACGAAGCAGTCGCCGATCTCGAACGTGTCGATTCTGGAGAAGTAGTCCAGAAATTGATGCAGTTACTTCACTTTTGAAGGGTCTGCCTTGAAGACTGGCGGCTGCGCCCAGTACTCGAACAACACCACGTGTCGAGTGTGAAGGCGGTAGTGCTTCAGTGCGGGCGACTGGCGGAGCGCTCTGAAGACGGAGTAGCTTGGAAGTTCCAGACGGCTCCACAATAGCTGTTGCGAGGGGATGACCCATGCTTTGGAGATGAGTGAAGTCGCGCGGAGGAACTGGCGGCGGGGGCGGTCGCGCTCTTCGTCGTCGACGGTGTAGCTTTCGTCTGGCTCGCATCCGAGTTGGAGGATGTTTCTCGCTATATCTATAGGCATAGTGTCTAGTGTCGCCATGGTCGACCAGACACGCTCAAAGGGCAAGAATGCGACGAGGAGATGGTCGGAGGCAGAGAGGAGCGGCGGGGTCCGTACGGAGATAAATTGCTCCTTTTTGTCATGTTTCGGGACGGATTTTCCGTCTGAATTTTCCAGGCTCTGCTTTTGAATCCAACACGACCGAAACTGGCCCCATCCTCTCGGGATCCAGTGACACCACGTGTCGGCGACTCTGAAAAGCTTGGGCTCGTCGTTGCTCCCTCCGCGGGGTTTGCCTCCTTCCTCCTCGTACTCGCGCCGTGCTCCCTCTCGCACCGTCACGAACGACCACGACCAGCCACCTCACTTCTCGCACGAAATTTGTAGACACTTTTAAGTGGTCCCAGCCGTCGTCGGCCCTCGCTGGCGTCGCTCGTCGCTGCACCGCTGCCCCGTGCTTTGCATGCTCGTTTGCACGTCCAACTGCAGGAAGCAAGCACGATGGGCCTCTCGTTCTACTCGTCGACACTCCTCATCCTCTCGCTCACTACCGCCGTCGCCTTCACCTTCCAGTCGTACCCGCTCTCGTTCATCACCCGCACCCGCCCGAGCGAGCACGATCAACAGGAGCACGCGCGAGATGGGCAGGAATCGGTACACTCGCGGGCCGCCAGTCGCTCGACCGAACAGTCAGAGGAGAGTGAACAGGGGAAAGAGAAGGAAAGAAAGATCTGGAAGTTCAAGGCGAGCTATTTGATCGTGCGTCAAACGTTTCTGTTTGTTGTGGTGCGCCCTTGTACGCGTTTTTGGAGGCTCACAGCGGCGTTTCTTGCTTGTTGGATGACTTGCCGGACAATGCAGGTGTACGGCTTTGTCATGGGCGCAGATTGGTCAGTGCTCTCAGAGTTCATCTATTTTAATTTCTATAAATTGTGCTAAGTGGGCGACGTCTGGCAGGCTACAAGGACCTTACGTCTTCTCGCTCTACCACGACGAGTTCAACCTTTCACTCCACACGGGTTCGTCAACCTCCCAAGTCGATCCCTCGTAATTCAGAACCCAGCTCACTTCATCGCTTCTAGTGGCTTTCCTCTTCACTCTCGGATTTCTCTCCGCCGCCGTCTCAGCGCCCTTCATCGGCCCCCTCGCAGACACCTACGGCCGTCGAGGCTTCTGCTACCTCTTCTGCTTCATCTACATTCTCTCGTGCCTCACCAAAACTCTCCCGAGTCCCCAAAACCGCTGGTTATTGGTCTGGCTCGTCGCGGGAAGGGTGTTTGGTGGGGTTGGGACGAGCCTGTTGTTCACCGTTTTCGAGAGCTGGCTGGTTGGCGCCGCGAAGGAATTTGAGGATGTCGGTGAGGCAGAGGTGGAGAGGGTCGAGGTGTTTGGTGGGAGAGAGGATCTCCAAGGAGCGCTCGACTCGGCACTCGCCATCGCCGTCAGAGTTCCTGCCCATGTTACCCCGACGTGCACCACCACCAGAGGCTCGACAAGCTCGGGAACCATCGACCTCCCGCTTCTCCTCTCCCACTGCACCCTCCTCAACGGACTCGTCGCGGCTTCTTCCGGCGTGTTCTCCGACTTTATCGTCGTCAGGAGCAACACGTTCAAGGGCCCGTTTTGGGCGAGCGCGGTGCTGCTGGTTGTCGCTGCGGTTGGGATCTGGGCGGGAGGCTGGAAGGAATGCTTCGGTGGTGAGGGTGGGAAGGTCAGCGGTGAGATTGAGGGTGAGGAGTGCGCTTTTGGGGCAGGTAATGAGGAGGAGCGAAAGAGTGAAGGGAGGCGAGAGGTGGGGATGGTGAGCCACGTGGCGAGAGTACTGAAAGAGGGTGCGTTCAATCATCTTCGTTCTGTAGTCGATGCTGGCTGATCATCCCTGCCCCTGAGTTAGATCCTTCTCTCTCTGTTCTCGCGATCGTCATGACGGCGTTCGAGACCTCGATGTACCTTTTCGTTTTCCTGTGCGTTTGCTCCCTTGTCCACCACCTTGTGCGAGAGAGCGCACTGACAAGTTTCTCCTAAACACAGCTGGGTCCCGACGCTTCAGGACGTTGGTCGTGCTGATGATCCCGAAACTGGAGGAGACCTCCCGCTTGGAACGATCTTTTCGTCGTTCATGGTCGCCATGATGTTGGGCAGCCTGATTTGTGCGTCCGCCTACTTCTCGTCTAATGAATGCACGCAAACTTACAAGCGCAAGCTATGATCAGACAACGGCTTGTTGCGAACCTATACGTGTCCAGCGACATCCTCTTTTTCTCCGTCCCCCTCTCCGTCCCGCTCTCCCTCTCCCTCCCCGTCGCCGTTGTCACCACCACTCGAAGAGACGTCGCTTCTCAAGCGTCTTCCCTCGAATTCCCCTTCTCCCCCCTACGCCTCTACTTCTTCTTCCGCCTCTGCCTCGGCATCTACGGCTTTTTTGTTCTCCATTCCACACGACCCCACGCGGCTTTTCAACCCTTCCAACGAGCGCACGCCGCTCCTTCCCTCGCACCACGACTCGAACTCGACCACGTCAGCTACGGAAGAAGGTAGCAGCAACATGGTCGTCGTCGCTCATTCCAAGATCTTGTTTGCCGTCCTCGCGGTTGCGGCGGGCGCTTTGATCTTCCCCGTGGTTTGGGAGTGGGTGAGGGACGGAGCTCTGGTCGGCGTTAGGACGAGGTTCGTCGCGTTTGTGGTGTTTGAGGTCACGGTTGGCGTTTATTGTAAGCTGCTCTTTCTTTAAGAGCATGATCTGAGGAAAAGATGGAGAGCTAATGCAGAGGGTGACATGCCGTAGACCCGGTGCTGGGCACTCTGCGGAGCCAGCTCATCCCAGAGGATTGTCGCGCGACTGTACGCCCTCTTCTTTCCTTTCATTCTCTCTCAGAGTTCTTAGGCTCACCGATCCTTCGCAGATCACCGCGCTGTTCCGCGTGCCGCTCAACCTCCTGATCACGACGTTTTTGCTCTGCGGGATGGAAGACCCGTCGAGGAGGGATTTGGTCGCGAGCGTGTCGGCGGGCATGCTCGTCGTCGCTGCGGTTGGCTCAGGGTGGGGACTGGGGAGAGGAGCAGGCGGTGGTGTGAAGTTGAGGTGAGGGATGCGGAGAGGGATGCGAGCAGGCGTGGTGTGGCGGTGGTTTTCTTTGGTGGATTTACTACGTTGTGTGATCAGTGAGTAGTCGAATGCTACACTGGGTGACTTACGGTCCACACGCCCGTGATTATGGTGGAAGTCCAGCCACAAGGCTCGGAACGAAAACGGAATCAAACACGTCAGGTCTCGCAACCTCGACGTGACTTTTGCAAGCACGCTGACGTCTAAGCTTGTGAAGGTGCTATTTTCAACGCCTGTGGTCTTGAAGATATCCAGTTTAACTCCGTCGATTAGCGGAGAAATGATCGGGAGCAGGCGACCCACCTCACGGCTCCGACCTTGCCATCCAAGGTTTCCTCTTGACTGGACTCAGCCGGCAGCGCATTGCAGGCTCATCTGACGCTGGTCACCCACTCCGCCGCTATCAATGGCGTCTCCCTCCTCACCCCCATTGGTGGAGAGCTGCTGCTTCCCAGGCGACGCCGACGTCTCCACCGAAAGTTGCTCTCGGGAGGCGTCAACTTCAAAAGGACCTCCCCGGATCATAGCATGTGCTCTTTGTAGGAAGATCGGTCTTCTCTGCTATTTGGCGTGCCTGGAGGTTGCAAGAGTACTTACTGTGGGATGGCGCATGCGGCTGAATCAACCTCTCGCAGAACAGGGTCAGGTGCGACAAGAGGCTCAGGGGGGACGGAGTGATCGATTGTGCGAGGTGTGAAAGGAGAGGGGTAGAATGTGTGAGTCTGTCCGTATCAGTTCTGGTGGGATACTGAGCCATGGCGCGTGACTTGTGCGGCAGACACCGATGCCCGTGACAGCGAGAAAACTTTACTCGAGCAGGACAGGACGCAGGTTGGACTTTGTTCTGTGAGGCAGTGTTCTGGAGAAGTTACTCAAGTATGCTAACTTAAGATCTTTCAGCTCGCTGTATGGGGAGACGCGCAGCGTGCCGGAAGTGCAAGAAAGCGATGCTACGTGCGCCCTCAGTTCTGCCTTGACTTGCGTTCCAGACTTGACCATGTCTATTGTAGAAGCCGGAAGCTCACAGAGCATCTCTCTTCAGCCAGCACGTCTGTTCGCCTGTCTCTTACGACACTTCAAGGAGCCTTTGCGACGTCCCTGTTAACAGAGTGTCCGTCCCGTTGGTCTTGAGAGGGGAGCTTGGCTAACTCCCACTGCCTTCCCAGTCTTCGCTGGCCCGGTATGTGTGTTTTAACTGCTAGGCAAGTACAGAGGCTGACTCATTGTAACTCTTCGTAAATAGAATGAGCCACTCATCGGCAGCACAAACTTTGTAGCCGCATGGAACGCCGCAGGCCAGCAACCTGATCAACTCGAGGGCCAGATGCAGGTAAGGTTGAAGAGATTGTCAAAAGCGCATGTCGCTTTTTTTAACTGAACCATCTCCTTGCAGGTGCTCTACGCAACGATCCTTGCGCTCGCAGCGAGAACCAGCAGGAACGCGTTCTTAGTGGAGTGTGCTTCGCCGGCACCGGGAGGCCGGCCCCCAGAAATGGGACTGGAAAATCTCCGAAGTGTTGGAAGCAGGAGGTCTCAAGCCTGTGTTAGCTTGACCAAGGCTGCGCTATCGAGTTTGGACCGGCACGCCACGTTGCGACTTCCGAGTTCGGACGGGGTCGTTGCGCTCCTCATTCTGGAGGATCTAGTGGAGGGTCCGTTCTTAATCTCCAAAATCCACAGCCCTGCTCAAATACTGACGCTCTCAAACAGTCCTCGAAGACGAAGGCCAAGTGCTGAGCTCGGCTGGAACTCGCCCCCTCGTGAACGGCTACGTCGGCGCCGTCTCGCAGCTTCTCCAACAGGGCGGCGAGCACGGCATCGACTCTGCCGTCGGCTGGATTGTTCTTTACAGAGATTTTCTGTGGAGCGCAAGGACCGGACGACACCACCTTTTGTCTTCTGCTGATATTGAGCGCATCCACGCGCTCTCGGAAGCTGTACGTAGCTACGACCGGTTCTGTCGCGGTCGTGATGCCCTCATGCTGATTGCTGGTTCGGAGATGGTAGGGTTTGGAGCTCCAAAAAACGTGGCCCCAACCTCGGCTGAGCGCTGTGCCGGAGTCAGGCTCACCAACTATGGCGTTTGGGCCACGGTTCAACGACCGCTTCTTTTTCGCTTTGGGACACGTCACGGCGCTCGTCTACTTTGCAGCTGTCAAGTGCAAGCTAGGTAATCGCAGTACTTGCCTGATGATCTTTCAGACTTTAGGGCTAACTGAGAGGGCTTAGGGAGGGCTCGAAGCGCTCCGCTAGACGAGGACACGTTCAGCGGGTTCCTCGGCGGCGTCCGGCTCGCTTTCGAGCTGTTGGACGGTGTCGTCGAAGCCGCGTCGACCGAGGGGCTACTATTGGGACCGTATATTCGACGCCATGTCCGTACGATCACGCTCACGGTGTGCCGCCAGGCGTTTTCGGGGTACGAGGTCGTCCGGGAGCGATTCGAGGGCCAGGCGCGGGTCGCGGACGATGACTATCGCCAGAAATTGGTGAGAATGAGGGCGGAGGCAAAGTCGCTCGCATATGATGTGGTGAGATGGATGGTGGGACTGCTGAAGCCTGGAGTGGTGAACCTGTCGCATTTTAACCTGGTCTCCAGGAAACCTACTGAACGGCCTGCTTGTGTAGGGTGCGCTGTCTAGCCCTGAAGTCGAGGTCGGATCGGTTGGGTTCATGGACATGACGAGTCAGTCTGACATCTTTCACAACGTTGTCTCGTGGGCGTCGGTACTGGTCGACACGCCAGCGATGGAGCAGGGCGGGCCACGTCAGTTCTCGTTCGACGCAAAGATCGGCGACCTGGAGACGTGCGTGTTTGTCCTCTTTCCTCCTTCAGACTCACTCCTAACAGGTACAGTGCAGTATAATATCTGCTCTTCGAGCCATCCAGTACTTTCAGGCCAGGCCACAGTACGCGACGGCGACGGCGTGGCTCGTTGAGCGGGTCGAGGATGTCAGGCGACAGCGGCTGGGAGCTGTGCGGTTGGGAGGTTGAGGGCGGCTTAGGGACCCTGACCGGAGAGATGTAGGGCCAGACTCGGTAGGGACAGAAATGCATCATTATTTGAAGCGCTTACGTGGCACGAGATGCGCGTGCATGAGCGAGCAAACTCGGAGTGACGTCAGCTTCACAGTGGCGCACCCGCTTCGACTTGGTCTGGCTGTCGCCCCGCCTTCGTCCCTTGCCTTCCTCCCCTCACCTGCTTGCACATCTCGCACTACTTTTACTTTTTAGCACTACATTTCTTCCACTACTTTCACCAGTGCGTTCCCCTTCTTCCTCCTTTGCCTTCGCCTCCTGGCTGACCCCCCCGCGTCGTCGTCGTTGTCCCCACCTCCTCCGAACTTGGCAGAAATGTCAAACGAATCGCTCTCGAACAAGGCCGGCAACGCGACGAACGGCGCCATCGGCGACCAGACGCTCCTCAACCAGGCCTCCACCCTCGCCTCCCACACCCTCGACTACGCCAAGGTTTGTCGCTGTCGCCGTTGTCGTCGTTGCTCTCGCGCTGATCCGACTTGTTGGGGACGAGCAGGGCGTCGCTGGACTCGGGAAAGCCAAGGGCGCTGAGTCGGCTCAGGATGCGACCAACAACCCCCAAGGCGAGTCGGGCAGCCACACGCTCGGCGACCTCGTCAACGAGGGTCGCAACCTCGCCGCTTCGGTCCTCCACTCTGCTCAGGAGTGCGTCCCTCCGGCGTTCTGTCCGACTTGTCAGAGTAGAAGGGCTAACCATTTTTGTACGTAGAGTCGTCGGAACTGGTGCGGACAAGACCAAGGAGGCTGCTGGCGATGCTCAGGCGTCGGCTGATTCGGGCAAGCCGCAAGGCTACGTCGCTCAAGCCCGTGACCTCGCCGCGAGCGCGTTGGGCACCGTCGAGTCGTAAGCACTCTACTCTGTCCCGCTTTCCTGCTAAATCCTCACGATGGGGTCCGATAGGTACGTTGCGGCTGGAGCTCAGAAGGTGCAGGACACGGCCGCCACCACGTCGACCGACGACATCAAGGCTGGCGCCGCGAGCTCGCTCGACAAGGCTGGGCAGAAGGCCGAGGACGTCAAGCAGGCTGCTTTGAACACTACCACCGACGTGAGTGCTTCCTGACAGGCTTACTGAGAGATAGGGGGAAGCTGACGAGATGGGCGAGCAGGACATCAAGGCCGCGACGTCTGACTTGCTCAACAAGGCCGACCAGGCGAAGAAGGACACGCAGGCTGAGACCAAGGCCGAAATCAAGAGTGCCTGAGATTGGGAGAATTGAGGAGGAGTGAGGATACTGTGAATACCCCTCTTGTTTGTGATATGTTTGTGCCTTTGATATTCGATTCACCCCTTTTGGCCCATTGAGGTCGTTTTCATTGCGTACATACCGAAGCGGTGAGGAAATATGAATGTGTTTGTTGCTGGGGCAGCCACAACACCTGGTCGCGTTTCTGCGGACGTGCGCGTTTAGCCACACGAGTTGTTGCGAGTTACGTGGCTCCGTGACCCGTCATACATTTCCAGACCTACACTCAACGCCAGCATCCCATTCCTATGGCAATACACTCCTCTATGTTTCAGCAGCAAGAAAGCACACCTTCCATCGTCCTTCCGGGGCCCGAGGTTCACCATTCCCAACGAACAAGTGGTCCTTCCTGTACTTTAGAGGTGCTCCGGCCTTCCACTCTCCCGCTTCGTCTCTCAGCACTCACAATACTCCTACCCATTCAAAGTTGTCTACTGTGATGCTCCCTACCGATAGGAGCACGCGAGGCACAGCGCCCGTCCACGCTCCCCTCCACGACACCGGCGACGACCTCATCGGTCCGGATGCGTATAGCGACGGTGCAGACGAGTGGATGTACGGTGGTCGCTCGACTTATAGGTATGGAGGCGGGACTAGGGGGAGAATGGGCAGGGTGGTGCTGGCGAGCGTGAGGACGTCGAGGGCGCTTCAGGTCACCGTCGTCGGATGCGCGATGCTGCTCGTGTTTGGGTTCGTTGGGGGCGGGAGCAGGGCCATGACGAAACTCAAACAAACAAACGTTCTTTCTAGCTACTTTGGAGATTCTTTGATCGTAGATGAGGAGATGTGGGGCACAACGGCGAGGGAACGTAAGCTCGAGAGCTTGTACGGGATGGGGAGGTTTGAGGGGAGGACGTGGCTCGACCACGTCATGTCGCTCGATGAACGAGTGCGTTGGCACATTGTACAGCACAAAAAGTTGATACTGAGATCCTTGCTTTCTTCTGCAGGGATTGTTTGTTTCTCGTTCTCCCTTTACACCCGCTTCACAGCTGACCACGTCTCTTGCCCCCGACCGACTTTCCAGAGCACCCCTCACCAAGTTCACGCAGAAGTTTCTCCACGAGTGGCAGAATCCGCCGTTGGAGGAATGCGTCAACAAGACGTTCTACATCCCCGAGCTGCACGGCGAGCACACACATGGACTCGGAGCAGTGGCCCACGTCATCGGCTGGCAGATGCGGAACGCGATTGACGTTGGTGCCATCTTCGCTTGGCACCCTTCCAGTGAGTCAAAATGTGCTTTATTATTTCGCATGGGGCGTAAAGCTGATAGTCGACTTCAGCCCTCGGTCAACTCTTCATCGACCCGCTTTGTCTCACGGACGGCGTGCACAACCTCGACTGTCTCTTCGAGCCCACGACGCACTGCCCGCGCTCGTCGTTCAAAAACATCATCAACGGGGATCAACTGGAGCAGCTTGAGCTCGCTGGCGGAGCTCACACCACCGCGCCGGAAAAGCTGCTCAGCCAGTTTCGGGAGGCGATGCCGTTCACGGTGGAGAACAGGCCTTCGACTTATTGGTGGAGAGGTGCGTTCCCTTCCTCCTTTAATTATAAATACCCACAACAAATTCTGACCACGATGCGATGCAGGACAAGCGGCGGCGTACACGATGCGACTCAACTGCGCGAGCCTGGCCCACATCCGTGCGAGCAGGTTCAACGCCACGTCACACTTCACGTGGGAGCGCGACAGCGCCGGCTTGCTCATGCAGCACGAGATGCCATGGCCTCTGCCAGAAGGCACGCAAAGTATGCATGTCAGGTAAATTGAAAGCTCTCCCCGTTTATCCCACCGACCCATCATCGGGTGCTGACAATGCTTGCTCACTTTCCCGCAGACACGGCGACAAAGGGATCGAGATGAAGCTCATCGACTTCCGCGAGTATGTCATCGCGGGGGAACGACTCGCGGCCATGAACCCGTACTCGTACTACAAGCTCGCGTTCGTCTCGTCTGAAGACCCGGCGGTTTTGGAGGAGGCGCGCACGGTCTCGCGGTTGGACTCGGCGCTGCCGACGCCCAACGCGCACTGGAGGTGGTTCGGTGAGTTGCGTTGTTCAAAGTGATGTGGATCGAAGCAGAGTCTGACGGTCAAATCTATGGCAGGGAGCGAGATTCAATGGATCAACTCTGGGCCGGCGCAGCAGCTCAAGGCATTCGGGAATCGCTCGGAGACAACGTTGTCCTGGATGGCGGAGCTCATGATTGTGCGTGCTACTTCTCTTGGCTCTCGATAGTTGAAAACTGACTCCTGGTGAATAGGCACTCGAGTGCGACGCTTTCATTGGTGTGGCCTTTCGTCTGAGCGAGTGGATCGCCTTTGAGCTAACGAACGAGAGACAGGAACACGTAACAGCAATTGGAATCGTCTCATTGATGAGTGCGTCCGATACACCTGCAGTGACTTGCCACCAAGCAACTCATTGTCTTTTGAAATCGATTGCAGGCTGCGTTGCATCTGGATCGACTCGTGCAAGGGACCGTTCATCGAAGTTGGGACGGAAGACTCGTGGAGGACGTTGGGGTGGTAATCTCGTCCAAGTGGTTTCTGAATGCTCTTTTTCCTTTCTGAGGCATGTCCTGGAAAGTCATTTCCGTTTGCATTCAAATGCCTCCCTCTGTACCTGAACAAACCGTCGTCACCGCCCTAGACCTTCACGCCGTGCTCTTCCCACAACTCGAAACCGCAGAAGCAAAAATGAGACAGCAGAAATCAATCAATCTGATTTCACCGCTGCCTCCGGGTCCTCGAAGTGCGCGAAATACCGATCCCTGAACCCTGCGTGACCCGGCCTCTTCTCGCCCTCCTCCTTCGGCGTGCTCGTACCACTCCCTCCACTTTCCCCGAGCACCAGCCTCCTGATCCCTCTATCCAGCCCCTCCAGCCCCTCAACCCCCTTCTCCTCCTCCACACTCACGCTCCTACTCTTCTCCATCGTGATCAACCTCCTCGCCCACTTCCCGTAGTCTTGACTCGAGTTCGAGATGAGCGTCATGCCAGGGATGACGGGGATGTCGATGTCGGAGTAGTGGAGGTTGTCGGTCGGGAGGAAGAAGACGAGTCGGCCGCCGGGTCGGAGGAGGAAGAGGGCGTAGGTGATGAGTGATTCGATGACTTCCGTCATCTCCCAGGGGAGAGTCGCGGGGACGTAGTCGGGCAGTCTGAGGAAACGGTTTGAACGTCAGCTGAGGCAGTGAGAGGTATGGAAAAAATGCTCACTCATGAGAGTAGACATTCTCGTAGCCGGGCACAGGTTTCGGAACATACGGTTGACCGTTCTTCTCTTTCCGGCCTAACCGCTTTGCACCAGCTCGAACGCCGTATGGAGCTACAAGAGAACCCTTGGTAAGAATGATAAGCAAAGGGAAAGGAAGAACCTCGAAAGCTCACGGTCCGTCACAATGGCGTCAAAGATCTCGCCTCTCCGATACGGGTGTTGCTAAGCGAGCGGAAACGTCAACGTGGCCCTCCCGCACCCGCTTCCAGCGGAGAAACACACGCACAGTGACATCAAACACAACGCAATCCACGATTTTATCCTTGATTCCATACTGAGCCGCACTGTCGCCGATGTTGGTCTCTGCTCGCAACGATAATCTCTCATCAGCACCCGCCTCTCACACGAACGCCACTGGGAAGCGCTTGAACGTACTCTTGCCCCTCATCTGCCGCCCGTCAATATCGCTCCCCATCGTCAACGCACCGAACGCCGCACTAGTGAGCAGCATCGATCCCGTTCCAGCTGTGCACCACCAATATTCGTCAGCTCCCCTTTCTTCCAGACGAGCAGCGAGACACGTGAGGCGCACCGAACGGATCGTAGATGAGCTTCCCGGGCGCAGCGAGGGCCTGGTTGGCCATGAGGAGGGACACTTCTGCCTCCATCGACGTGGTGCCGATGTAGGCGCGTTTCTTGAGGTCAAACACGTCGATCATGTTGCGCTTCGTGTCGCAGATCTGCTCGTCGCCTTGATTAGCTCTTCCCCTTCTACAAGACTCCCACAAACGAAACGCACCTTTCTGCCCATCCACACCCATCTCATATCGTTCAACTCCCTCCCCTTCTCCTTGTCCGTCCTCCTGACGTACTCCTCAAACACGCCGACCTCGCACTGCGGGTTCTTGAGCTTGATGTCGCCCTGGAAGCCGAGGTAGCGGAACGAGTTGATCACGGCGACTTGGTCCACGAGGTTGATGTTGCGAGCGAAACCCGACACGGTGAACTTCCAGGTCGTGGACGGGCCCGTGTAGGGGTCCTGTCGTCGTGCGAGCAGAGGAAAACAAACATCACGAGCGGGGGGGTGAGCTCTCGTTCCGGGGCGTTCTCGCGCTCTGAGAGATGAAGAGACATACGTATAGATCGTTTCTGGGTTTGATGATGGTGTGGAGGTCGTCGTACGTCCTTGCGTCGGCCCAGTACTCCCAGATGTGCTTGACGCTGATCGCTCGCGAGCCGAGCAGTCGCGCCTCCTTCTCGCCCGCCAGCTCAATCACCATGTACGGTCGCTGGTAGAGAAAGTACAGTCAGCTTTGTCACTGTTCTTCATACAGTCAATGCCGGGCTCACAGTCGTGTCAATCGGGTCGGGGTAGTTGATCTCGAACCCGAACAAGGCAGCAATCGAGTTGAGCTCAGGGATCCGGAACTCGCCCAAGTTGCCCGTCGTCTCTGGCGAGCCTTGCGAGCACACCAGTAGGAACTTCATCTCGCCACGTTTTTGATGGGTCCGAAAAGTCGTGCGAGTTGTTGTGCGGGAAGCAGCAAGCGCCGCTCGAAAACTTGGCCCGCCCGGCTTGCCTTCCGCCTGTCATCTCCTCGGCTTTCGTCAAGTCGTGCAAGTATGGTCAGGCTGAGCGACCTTCCGCTCGAACTGCAGCACTACATCATTTTTGTTGTTGCCAACTCGCACCTATCGCCCTCGTCGTCGTACCTCGACTGGCGATTCCGCCGCAACGCCCTCCGCTCGCTCGCGCTCGTCTGCAAGTCCTGGTCCGAGTACGCGACGGGACTGCTGGACGCCCACATACATCTCTGGACTCAGAGCTCTGCTGATGCGTACCTCGCACTACCAAAACCGAGGACGGCGTCAGCGCGCGACCTGACGCTCGTTCGCGAGCAGTTCGAGCGTGGGAGGCCGGGCGTCGGCGCGCGAGGCGAGGTCGAGGAGCTTCTTGGGAGGGTCGAGGGGCTCACGAGCCTGACGCTGGATGGGTTCGATGAGGTCAGGTGGGGAGCGATCGCGTCTCTTGCCAGTACGTCCTCGTCCTGACCTGCCTCGAGGGCGTCATACGCTGACGTGGCCTTTCCCACCTCCAGATCTCACCCGCCTCTCGCTCCACCGCGTTCTCCTCCTCGGTTCCGACTTGACCTCGACCTTACACCTCACTCACCTCACTATTACCGACATCCAAACCATCTCCGCCTCCACCCCTACCCGCCAAGCCATCATCTCGATCCTCAACGCCTCCAGCCACCCCCTCACGGCCTTCACGCTCCTGCACTGCCGGTTCGGGTTCGCAGAGATCGGAGGACTCACACCCGTCCTTGATGCATTGCTACCCTCCGCTCCTCACCTCACGCACTTTGGGTGCGACCACCCGCTGTTCCACGAGGACGTCGACGTCTTCACCGCCATCTTTCGCGCCGCGAGCGAGTTGACATCCGTCGAGCTGCTGTTTCATCTCGAGGATCGCCCTCCTTCTTCCTCACCGGCCCTCGCAGAACTGTGGCTCTATAGGACGACATCACGACCGAAGACGCTACACCACCACCTCACCTCCACCGAACCTCGTCGCCCGAGTCCCGTCGACAACGTTCGGACAGTGTGGTCCTCGCCGGCATTCGCCAACCTCCGCCGCATCGTCTTTCATGAGCCTGAGCACTACAGAAGGAACAGACTCTGGGAGAATGATGCGGAGTTTTTGAGCGAGTGTGGGGAGAGAGGACTCGAAGTCGACGGGTGGGAGGAGAAGGAGAGGAGGAGCATGCTGATGTGGGAGGAGCGGAATGCGCCGCTTCCTGCGAGGCCGAGTGTACCACCGCTGTGACGCCGTAGGTAGTGTAACTCTCGATGTAGACTCTTTGCATGGCTCTCTACAATGGCTGATGGGTAGTCTGAGAGAAGCACGCTGATGCTGGCGTCTGAAAACGTCTTTCGAGGACAGACTTCACGACGACGCACAACAGCAGAACCTCCTGCTCATCAGTTCGAAAAAAAAGAAGTTGGATACACATTCCACGCACATCTCTCACCACCTGAGGGCTTCTTCAAAAGTCAAAACGAAAAGCAAACGAAAGGGGGGTGTTTAAAGGCAGAGTCCAAAGTCCGTTGGGAAGAGAACGTCGGGGCAAAACCGGGGAAACAAAGTGGATAGGGTTGAGGAGAAGTGGTAACAAGTCTCAGAGTCTTTTTTCCTCTTTCCTTCTCGCCTTCGAACGTTCGAAGGCGAATCTTACGAGCTTAGGCGGCGATGGCGAGGACGACACCGGCGGCGAGAGCAAGGAGGCTAAAATGGGTAGAAGTCAGTGAGCTGGCCTCCTGCAGTGGCATGAGGGAAAATGGAGCGACGCACCTGCCCTGGGCGGTGAGGACCGAAGCGGCACCCGTGGAGGTCGTCGAGGTGGGAGCAGAGCTGTGAGAGAGCGAAGAAAGGACGTGTAATCACATGCGTCAGCGTTGACGGTCCGCGACCCTCCGGCAAGAGCAAGGTCGTGAAGCAAACTCACGTGGTTCCAGTCGCGGTCGACGACGACTGAGACGAAGCCCTGGAGGTGATGGTCGTCGAAGTCACGGCGGTGGTCGAAGACGAGGAAGACGAGGACGAGGTGGTCGAAATCACAGTCGCGTTCGCGGTGGAGTTTCCGGCCGCCGAGGTCGTGTTGGCAGCAGCGCTCGTGGTCGTGACGGCGTCCGGGGTCGTGGAAGCTCCGGAGGTGGCCGCAGCCGAGGTGCTCGCTCCGGAAGCGGCGGACGAGCTGAGGCTGTTCTCATAATGCATAGGTTTGAAAGAAAAGGTACAAGAGCAAGGAAGGGATGCCAGGGGGTCAGCAGAAGCTCTGTGCGCAAGTGAGCGGCCGGTGTCCGAGGAGAGAAGGTGAGGACGAACCAAGAAGTGCTGCCCTCCTGGATGGTGACCTGCTGGGCGTAGTTGATTTGTCCAGTCGCGTCCTGTTTGGTTGGGTGCAGTAGAATGGGTTAGGGACGAGATCTTTTGCGGCGTTCGTCTCTCCCCGGAGAAGCAGCGGACGTCGTACCTTGATGGCGAAGGTGATGGAGGTACCCTGGGTCGCGCAATCGGCCAAAGTCAGACCTTCTTGCTTCAAAAACACTGGACCGAATCGAAAAAGGGCTCACAGCAGCGATATCAGCCTGCCCGGAAGAAATGTCAGCTCGGGGCTCAGGTTCGACTCAGTACGTCGCCAATCGACAGCACTCACCGTCCAGGTGTACGTTCCCGACGCGTCTTGAGTGGGCAACGTCTCAAGAGCAGCAGCCGATACCTGGCCGCCTGGGAGGACTGTTGATTGGGTCGCGCGAGAGGGGTCGAAGGTCAGTGCTGGTTCGATTTCCATTGCGACGGGACGGGGTCCCCGGCAAACAAGCGCGCAGCGACGACGAGAAAACTCACTCGAGATGATGAACGGAGGGCTCGATCCAGCAAAAGTGAGGGCCGTAGGCTCGCACTCGACGATGGAGGTTGGCGTGTTGATCGTCGCGGGCGACTGGGCGGCGACGAGCGAGAGGAGCGAGAGCACGACGGCGGCACGGGGAGCGATCATGGCGAGCTGTCAAGCGGGGCAGAAGTTGATGCAAGTTTTGGAGGCGAGGGCGGAGGTTGAGGCCCAAAAGATGATGAAAGTTGTCGAGGCAAGTGGAGGGCAGGAGGCCAAGGGAGGCGAAGGACGCGAAGCCCAAGTTTTTTGCCCGAGCCTGAGCTTGGGGCTCGTGGCGCACAGAGTCCGCGCGTGTCCGCCAATCGAGCCCCTGGATTCGCTCCTATCCACTTCTATCACTAATTTGAATCTATTCTTCTGGTACTCACACGCACCGAGCAAGCGTAAAAGTCGGTATTCGCACACACCAAACAACAAACAAGACGTTTGCATTCGCGTTCCGACTGACGCTGACGTGGTTCGTCTTGTCAAATCGCACCGCGGTGCCGGCGTTACCTTTGGGGAGCCGAATGGCCATCAGGAGATTGGAACTAATATCTATATATTGCTAGCCACGTCCACGAGTATGAAGCCTGGCAGGTAACGTAGAATGGAGAAGTCTGAGTCTTGATTCAACACCCATCAACAGCTACACAATGCTCTGATAGTCCGTCGCCTCCCTCTCCAGCTGAGCCACTATCGACTTCCAACTCCTTTTGCTCTTCGACCACATGAGCTGTTCCGCCAGGCCCTGAGCCTCTTCAAGCGAGTAGTTGGAGCACTGGGCGAGCTTGATCTGAGGGTAGGCGTAGCGCTTGTTGATGGTGCACGACAAAAAGTAGCCTGGAGAACAAAAGGGACTGAGACTTGCTTAAAACTCAAAGAAAAGCAACAAAGCCTTACTCCTAAGCTCGGGGTTGTCGAGCTGTTCCGGAGCTGGCTGAACGTGGATCAGAAGCAGGCCGCCTCGTCCTTCGTTGACCAACGCGCTATAGTACGGCCTAGTCGGGTCTTCAGCGTGTTCAAACCACTTGAATTCGTAAACACGCCTCTTGAAAATGGAGCAACCGAGATCTCGAGGAGTCTGACCTGCAAAGAGAAGGCCGCATGGCAGCGTCAGCCGGGTGGACACGTCATGCCGTTAAAGGGCGCGCTCACCGGTGAGAACACGGTTCGGCTCAACGCCGAAAAGAGTAGTCGCGTTGACGTGTTCTGATCCGCCCTGCTCAAAGATGTAGCAGTCTGTCTTTCTCGTCTCCGGTGAGAGACGGGCTCCTCGCCCAGTCATCTGGCGCCAGAACGAGGGACTGCGAGTCTGTCGAGTGATGATGCAGTCGATGCGAGGGATGTTGATTCCTTCCAGAAGGACCACTAGTTGAGAGGCGTTACTACCACAAAGATCTTGAGCAACATGGTAGTCTTTGACTCACTGCAGTTGACGAGGACCGGAAACTCGCCTCCTGCGAACAAATCCAAAATCTGACGCTGCTCGACAGTCGAAAGCTTGCTGTGAATGACTCGTGCATCAACTCCTTGACGGATGAACTCGTCGCAAAGCTGCTCGGCGTGAGACACGCTGACTCCGTACACCACCGTTGCCTTCCTGTCTCGAGCTGTGCATGCACACGTGTTTTTCCTGTCAGCGCGTCTCACGAGAGAGTGTGAGCGAAAAGTGCTGACCCTGTCGCATTCAGAAACCCACAATCTTCTCAATATCCTCAAAGTTGTTGACGCGCTCGTTGAGTCGTTCCAGATTGAAGTCTCCGCCGAGGGAAGGGACTCCCTCGAGGTCGGTAGGCGTTTCAGCGTCAATGGTGAAGAAGCGCGGCTCAGAAAGCCTGCTCCTCATCAGTATCTACAAGACTTGGCGAGAAGACTATAAAAACGAACCATTTCTTCTCAACCATGTCCAACCACTCGACGTTGCACGCGACCTCCTCGAAGACGTGACCCAACGAGGTCCCGTCGGTGCGTTCCGGAGTGGCAGTCAAGCCATACACAGGGACTCTCGGTCTAGCGGCCGCATCTCTCGCCGGAGCAGTCGGAACAAGTTGCAGTTGAAGGGCTGTAGGAGGGAGATCGGACTTTGGTGGCACCGAAACGGTCGACTCGGCGGGCACCTTGAACTGTTTGCGCTTTCGTGTCTCGCCGGTAGACTCTGGCGCGGAGACGTGGGAATCAAAGTGCCTCAAGATCTTGAGGTACGATGGGGAGGTACTGTGGTGCGCCTTTGTTTGGAACGTTGAGTTAGTCAAAAGATGATAGACGGTGCAAGCGGCCTACCTCATCCACGATCACTGCTTTGAAGTCCGTCGGATTGAGACGGCTCAAACGTTCCAAACCCCCTCTCGAGAGGCTCTGCGAAGCAGTCGATCTATCAGAGACCCACACCAAGTAATACGCCACACCAAGTCGTTTTTAGGCTCACCTGTACCATCGCAACCACCACGTCGTCTTGCGGCGACGACCTGTCCGGTCCCTGTTCCACGCCGATGCTCTGAGGTCGAACATGTTAGCAAGCTGGCGGAAAAAAAATTCAAAAACGCAACAGTTAGCTCACGAGTTGCGGAAGAAGCTGGTTGATATCCGCCATAAGCTGAGATTTGAGCTGCGTCCTCTGCACGAGTACGAGAACTCGGCGTCCTAGCGAACCATCGCAGTGCTCAATTGGCGGAAGGCGGTAGATCAGGTCGGCAATGAGGAGCTTGAAAAGCACTGTCAGCAGTTTGTACCTTGTTTCCCACATCGTCTTGGCCAGTAGAACTGTCTGAACCGAAACGCACCGTCTTCCCGCTCCCTAGTGTCAGAATTGCCCAAGAGTCAATTCCCGCTTCCTCCCCAGCCATGCAATGATATTAAAAAAGACGCACCGGTTGGTGAGCTGATCAACATCGAGTTGACGCCTCTCGACCTCGCATCCATGCACGCGTCAATGCAAACCTGCTGGTGAGGCGACAGGTTGTACTTGGGGAATCGAGACGGGAATGCGGCACGTGCGGCAGCGAGCAGGGCAGGGTGAAGGTTGAGAAGGTGCTTCGGGTTGAAGCGATGTAGGTTGAAGCGCTTCATGAGCCAATTGAGGACGCGATGTTTGTGGGCAACGGGGGAGGTCGTGAGCTGGCGGATGGGCGTCGGCCGCGTCGGGATGATGTGAACTGGACGAAGCCCAGACATGGTGCAGAGGTTGAGATTTTCTAAAGAAGAAGTATTGAAGTAGAAGAAGGAACTCAGATTTTTGGTGGATGAGCTTCCCTACAGATAGATGACTCTCAAAACGCCAGAACTTTCCTGCAGCAGATTCGTTGCACAGCCTCGCAAGGGCTTGCTGCCACGATGTTCAGCTGAGCCACGAGCGTTTGACACTTAGCAACTGTCGCTACAGTAGCATCTCTCTTCTTTATGAAAGAGCCCCATTAGGTATTGACTCTGATCATCGAAACAAAATCATCTACGTGGCTCTCCCGTCTCGCACTTCTCCTATCACGCACCCCGCACAAGCACGATCTCATCGGAGGCACTTGTCAAGAAACACTCCCTACACCTTCTATCACACACTCAATCCTTCCCCTCCAACGCCTCCTTTCCGTCTCTCAAAGCGCACGAGCTGACCTGGCCAGCGAGGCCAAAGTCTAGACCGCGATGGCCCAACAGCGGCGGTCTGGAGGGCGAGCGGAACCCGGAACCGGGGGAAGGCCCAGACGAGTGGAACGGAAGAGAACGAAAAGTGTTTGCTGGGTTTTGTGACGCTGTGGTGGTGCGCTTTCTCCAGGTTTCTGGGACGGAGCGCGGTACCTTGCTTGGCGAGGAGAGGGACAGAGGAACACGTGCGCGCTGGAGCGTAACATCACAAACGATCGATGAATGGGTATTGACCAACAAAAAGATGAACTAAGTAAGGAGAAAGAGAAGAAAACAAACACCATCGACCCCAACATCGCCCTTCTGGGTTTCTACACCCCATCATGCAACACTTATGCCCTGCTAACTCATCCCTCTCGCTCCTGCTCTCCCTCCTGCACTGCCGCCGGTCACCGTCCTTCCCCTCCCACTCGCGCCTCTCACCATTTTATGCGGACTCTCACGTCCACCATACTCCTCCATCCCTCCATCAACATCCTCGGCCTTCCGCTTCGGACTCCCTCCAGTCGGTATCGGCGGGCCCGCGAGCGCAGAGTTCGGTCGTGGTGGGGGAACAGAGTAGAACGCGTTGACGGAGGGGTTTTGTGAGAGGTTTGCGATGGCGCCGGAGGCTGAGGGCAGGCCGTTCATGTGGGGTTGTTGAGCGGGGGGTGGGCCTTGGTGGTTGGGCGGTGGAGGAGGGAGGGGAAGACCGGCCCGCGAGTGCGAGCGTTGGTGTTGAGGACTGGAGAAGCGCGTGAGAGCCTCTGTTGTGGCAACGAGGAGCGGGTAAGAGAAGAAAAACAGTAGAGAAAAAGAGAATGACAAACCAATAGGTCCGATACGGGCCTCTTGAGCGAAGCCCATCAAGTCCTGCAACTGCGCGACCGATTCGGCAATCTGCGACGATGGTGTACTACGTCAGCTGGGGCTCCCAAGTCAACCAAGGATAGAGTTACTCACCTCCAAGCACCGCATCCCCATCTCCGTGATGCCAAAGCTCCCGACCGGGCTGATCGGTAACAACCTCCGCTCGAACCTCACGCTCTTAGCGCTCTCTTCCTCCTCCTCCTTACTCGTCTGGCTCCGTCTCCGAGTTCCCGCGCCAACTCCCGTAATAGCCGCTCCCTTCTTCTTCTTTCCGATTGTGGGACTATCCTCCAAGCCCCCACCGACACCTTCCTCCCCGCCGCGACCCTCCACCACGAACTTCTCGACCTGCTCGTACAGTATCGACTCCTTCGCGAAGTACTCCTCATGCCCTCGACTCTGGAAATCAATCGCCTCGATCTTCAACCCCTTCAACACTCCAGCACCACCCGCAGCGTCCCGATCGGCCGTGACCACGAAATGAACGTTCAAGCTCCCCTCGAGCTCGACTTTGACGCCTTGCTCGAAATTGGAGGACCAGAGTGCAGAGTCGGCTTTGAGGAGGTAGCCGACATGGACGGGACGGGAGGTGAGAGGGTCGGGGACGGTGAGGAAGAATTCTTGGACGCGGAGAGGGGTGAGGAGGGAGCGGGTGACGCCGCAGAGGGAGTTGATGTGCGAAAAGCGGGGGTAAGCGGAGCAGGGAATTTCTGAGGTGGGGGTGAAGAGGGGCAATCAGTACATAATCCTATGGCAGTCGACAGACGACCCTCTCCGCAACGTAGCAAAGCATGATGCGCCACGTCACCGCACTCAAATCGCAATGTCCGTTCGTTCCCTCATCCTCGCCAGTCTTGTTCTCACCATCACAAAGTAAAACGCCGACTCACCAAACGTCTTGGCCAGCCCATTAACCTTATCGCACAGTCCCCATTTCAGCACCGCCGTCTCCGTGAAGAACTCATCCACGACGATCCTGAGCGGCGTAATGTCCTCGTCCTGCGCAGGGACGGTACATCGCATATTAGCGTTCGTTCAAGGAACCGGATGTCTAGATGGATAGACGAACCTTGATGGCGTCGTTGAGTCGCTCGTTGAGCTGGGTGAAGCGGCCTAGTGCAGCTTGTGGAGGGATGAGCGATGCTGTGACGGTTCCGCTGTGGAGTAAGCGCAACGAGCCGAGGAAGTGAGAGGGCGACAGGAGAATGAAGGAGAGGAGAAATGTCAGCACAGGTGATGCGAAATCACGCCGTTCTCGCCATAGCACCAACGCACCCTTGCAAAGCCAGCTGTGCTGCCAAAGACGCCTCGCTCTGCTGCTGCCCCGGTCCTGGACCGACTCCACCCCCCGCAGGTCCAACATTCCCTGCTGGACCACCACCACTTTGTCCAGGGGGAGGTGGACCCTGCCCTGGTCCTGGTGTCTGGCTTGGCGGCGGTCTTCCCTGGCCTGGTATCGGCCCACCCGGCTGTCCTTGATTCGGCGGCGCAGGCGACGGGTGAGGTTGCGGTGTCGGAGGAGGATGTGGGAGATGCTGGATGGGAGTTTGAGGAGGATGCGGTGGCTGAGGTTGGGAGTGAGGGGGTGGAGCGTGGGGGTTGTGGAGCTGATGCTGCTGATTCGGGTGGGGCGCGAGGTGCGGGGGCTGGGGAGGGCCACCGGGAGCGCCTTGAGGAGGGAGGGAGCGTTGGGATTGAGGTTGGGGAGGTCCGATGAAGGACGGAGGTCCGCCAAGGGGCGTGGGTGGGCCGACGGCACCGAGGGTCGTTCCGGGCCTGTGGGGAGGGCGCGGTGCGATGGGGATCGGTATCGGCCGCGCTCCCGGGGGTAGTGAGTGGGCGGGATGAGGTGAAGAGTTGGCGGAGGGGTGGTGCGAGGGGTGGCCTGGGGGTGGTGGGCCGGTTGAGGAGGAGGGGAGCGGCGGTGCGCGGTATTGTTGCTGTTGAGAGCCGGCGGGGCAGGGAAAGAAGACGGGCGAGGGAAGCAGAGTAAGAAGGATATAAACAGAAATGAAGTGAGCTCAAGAATGAAGCAATATCAACAAAGGCTAGAAAGTGATGGACGTACGGGCGACGGCATTCCCCCATTCCCTCCCGCGGCCTGTTGATGCTGCTGCTGCTGAGCGGCCAACCATTGAGCGTGCTGGGGATGGCCTGGGTGGTTCGGGTAGATCTGCTGTCCTCCAATCGTCGGTGGTCCGCCATTCGTCTGCGTCGGGAGCTGTTGCGGGGGAGGGCCCATGCCGATCCCGCTGCCGCCGTTGACCATCCCTCCTCCCCCTGGCCCGGGGATCGCGCCCCGCCGCCCGCCGTTCACGCCTGGCGGCAGTTGCGATGGTGGTTGCAGCTGCAGCTGAGGCTGGTTCTGGCGGGAGATCGAAAGAGCGGCCGAGGCGGCGAGGTGCTGTTGCGACGAAGCTGGGGGCAGCGACGACGGCGGCGCGTTCATCGTAGGCCCGAGTGGTGGCAGGGTATATCGAGAAGTGCGAGTTGTCGAATTAGAGAGTACTCATCGCGGGTAGACACGCCGAAAAGTAGTGGGAGAAATGAAGCGGCGACAAAGGCTCGCGGCGCGCTCGCGCGCACAAAGGCTCGTCCCCGGGTCACGCTACGGCAACTCGTCCGAGGACTTTGCTCAGTCGGTTCACTCATGACCACCAGCTCTCGTTTGATTGTGATAAGACTTTATGAAATCACCAGATCTGAGCATATCCTGCGCACAAGTCTTACTTCCTCGCCGCCCTGTGCCACGTTCTTGTCCTCGAGCGATTTTCCGCTATCTGATGGAAGACTCTCTCCGTCAGAAAGCTGAGAAGGTTGAGGACAGCGTAAACGACGAGTAATGTAGATACATCTCCTTTTGGTTCTCGTGCGAGTCAGGCAACGCTCGCGGCAGACGGTCAAACACGCAAGACCACGTCAGCTGCAACGGATCGCTCGTTCGCGGCGAGCGGAGAAGCACGTCGCTGGGAAGGATCACCAACCTTCTGCAGATCCGTATATTGCAACAAGAGTGCTCCTTTTATTTTTTTCCTTTTGTACAGGCCATTGATATAGAGCTTTGGGGACAGAGAAGCGGAGGTCGTTGCGGGACGCGGACAGGCTCACGGTTGAAACGGTTCAAGGACGCCACGGACACACCACAACGTCCCTATGAACAAGACGGAGACCCATTTAAGCTCTCATATTAGTTGAATCAATCTACGTGTTCCTGTCCGATTGATTCGACTTGAGTCGTCGCGTCTTGCTGAAAGCCGACTCGATGGATCGAAAGCCTCTAACAACCCTCGGCTTCTAGAGACCCTCAAACGATGATGATTGTGATTTTCAAGGAATTACAGCTGGGTGATGACAGCTCGAGAAGGATGGTGACCCCCGGTGGGATTAGCTGATCGATGGAGTGTCCACAGAGAACACATACGTGGTCTTTGACGGGATGGCGTACATCTGCGAAAAGGTCGGCTCGACGTTAAGTAGGGGCGGAAAGGTGTCCAAAGAATGCTCTTCGCAAAGTGATTTTGAAAGAAGCCCATTGCAGGAGTTCGTGAAATCGTTCTCTCGAGGTCGTGGTGGTACGACGGGATCTCCGTCTCACGGGGTGATGTACGCCAACCTGCAATCTGGAAAGAAGCAGGGAATGTTCATAGTTAAAGGTGTACTGCAAGCTAGATCGAAGAACTTCACTAAAGCATCTCGGAGATCCCGCCTGCCCGTCGTGATGAGCAGGTCGAGCTCGAGCATGAACGCGTGGACTTTGAAGCTGCGTCGTGGAAAGCACGGCTCTGTCAGGTCGGCAGTTGGACTCTATTGATCATGATGCACCCGATGTGGATGCAATGAAGCAACTTTTCGTTTCGTGTTTAACGGCAACCCACGCTGAAGAACCTGCCTGTTGAGCAACGCAACGGCGAGCGCGGCTGCACGACCAGGGCGCAGGGGAACGCTAGTGAATGTTTGGCCTCAACGAGAAAGAAGAGCAAATTTAGTGAAGCATCGGTCGATGAACATCGTTGAATCTGAGAAAGATCAATGCTTGGACACAGGGAGACGCGGTCGTCAAGTAAGCTCGAAATTGGGCAATACAAAATGAAACTCCCGAATAGGCGGTTTGTACTGGTCGGTGTAGGATGTAATCCGCAATTTCTGCCTCCGAGCCTGCTGGCCGCGCGCGCGCATCCTTGTCCTCCAACCGCTCGCTCGTCCTTCAAGCAGGCGTCAACGCCCACAGCGAGCATAACTGTGAACAGAAAGAAGAAGGGATCAAGATCAGATAGTGTGCATAGTCGCCCCCTGCTCGGACGCAGGGTTCGTCTCTCCCCCGTTCTTCGCTCGCAAAGCAGCAGCAGCCACTCGCACATCCCCCCGTTCCTCCTCTCCAAGCCGTTGCCGTACAGCGACGAGCATCTCAGTCTACATACATAGTCTTTGTTTCTGGTAGTCTCCTCCCTCCCCTGTGCCGCGTGAACGCGTGAACGCGCCGCTCCGAACGGCTCGCGTCAGCCCTCAACCCGCGCTCTCTGGCTTCTCCGTGCGTCTCGCCCTTCCCTACCAAGCCTTGCACCAGCTCACCTCATGCTTCTTTGTCTTGCTACAGATCGTACCGACCGCTTCTAGCCACTCCGTAACCCGTAACGAGGGCGCGCCCGTTGAGCCGATGGCCCTCGAACTCACCCGCCAGCAGTAAGTGTCGCTCGCTCCTCAAGCCGTCGCCAGGCCAGGCCAGGTCAGAAATGCAACGAAATATACATTTGCATACTTCCCAACCCCGTCGTGCTACGCCCTCTGTCCCGCCCGCGCCGCGCAACCCCTCCCACCTGCCCACCACCCGCTCCCGCGCACTCTCCACGAACGCTCATCTCCGTGGACTTTCTCGCTGACCCTAATATCTCCCCATTCCTGCCCCTCCATCCACCTTCACTCTCTACTCTCCTTCAAACAGACTCCTCGCCCGACCGAACGCGTCGCCGTGGGACGAGCAGTTCCTGTCCAAACCCGAGTTTCTGAGCTGGACCGCGGCGATGCTCGCTCAAGACCCCATGCGCGACGACGAGCACTTTGTCGACTACGTCAGGGAACGCATCGAGGCTGGGAACAGGATGCATTCCACGACCGGAGGTGTGGCCGTGAACGGTGCGGGAACGGCCGCGGCAGGAGCGTTTGGAGCGTACGACGCGTTCGGTGCGGGTGGTGGTGCGGCGGGTGGAGGAGGGTATCAGCAGCAGCAGGAATCGATGTCGATCAACCCCGCGATGCTGTCGAACTCAGGCGGCGGAGGAGCAGGAGCGGGAGGGACGTCGAGCGCGCTCGACCTGCAGCGCCAGATGCTCAAGGACGAACAAAGGTTGCAGTACCAGCAGCAACAGGTGCGTTTGAGCTCTTTTTTCCTGAATTTTCACTTCTTTGGAAGGAGGAGAGAGGGAGCAACGAAAAGATCAGTCGGGTGAGCGAAGCGCGAGAGCTGACGTGTTGTCCTTCCATCCGCCCCGATCCTCCGTCTCGCTACAACAGCAATACCTCGCCTCACTCTCGCAAACTCAGTCCTCCTCCTCCTCACCATACTTCCAATCCCACGGAACCGCCTTCTCCGCCTCCGGTATCCCTCCCTCAGCCCTCACACATACTCCGACCGACGCGTTCGGCGGCCAAAACTTGCTCGGCCAGCCTCAGCCCCAGCCCCAAGACGGTCTCCAGCAGGGCGGAATGCCTCAGCTCTCGCCGCAAACGGGCAAAGTCCCGAACCCGACCGTCGCGAAGCTCTCGAACGGATCCTCGTCGTCTCGCCCGAAATCCTCCGTCTCGCTGTCACCTACGCCTCCTCCCGCCGCCGGATTTTCGAAACCCCAGCCGACCAAACGCTCCTCCGCCTCCCCTTCTCCCTCCACTTCCACTCAATCACCCTGGGACCGTTCCTTCCCCACCATCTCGCAGTACCTCACTCCCATCCGACTCTCCCGCGCGTCCCTCTCCACCGCATCGAAACTCATTCCTCTCCTCTCTGCTTTCCCCGCGACTGGGACGGACAGTGTGCCGCTTGAAGGAAAGATTACGGTGGTAGGCAAGTTGGTTGAGAGCGCAGATAGGCCGTTTTGGGAGTATTGGAAGGGCGAGAAGGAGGGCATGAGGGTTGTGGAGGAATGGTTTGCGAGCGTCGTGGGCAAGGAGGTGGAGGCTGCGCAGGGCGAAAGGGAGAGGATGCTCGTTAGATGGCTGATCAAGGTGAGTTCTTTATTTCCTTTGCGTGTGAAGGCTGGTCTTCTGAGGGTGCGCGTCACTGAAACGTTCCTGCTGCTTTCCCTCAAATCCTTCATTCCCCGCTATGTTCGGCTCGCAACGCAGTTGATCGATAAACTCGACCTCAAGATTGAGGACTTGAAAAAGTACAAGCTCGCGGCGAGAGTCAGTCGCGTGTCCCGGACGAAGACGATCGATGCCGGTGCGTTTCCTCACTTTTTTCCCAACCTTCCTTGTTGAAAAGCAGGGAGTCGAGCTCATCTCCTTTATTTTTACCCGTAGACACTCGGAAACTCGCGAGTAAGCTCGTCGAAAAGTTCACCAGGTTGCAAGAAGACGAGAACACCCGCCTCAAGAGGGAGGGCAGCGCCGGTCCCGAAACCGAGCCGGCTGCTGCGAAGAGAAAAGCTGGCACGCCTGCCGATGACGGTCGGTTTCTTCTCTGTAGAGGCGGAAAAATACCAGAAAGGCTGACAACGATTGACGGGCAGGACCGAACAAGAAGCCCAAGTCGGCGTCGTCGACAATAGCGTCGTTGATCCTGAAGAAGGAACCACCGAAACCTGTCGTCGTCGAGAAACCGAAGATCGCGCTGCCGTCGTTCAAGAAGAAGCCCGAAGGTACTGCACCGTCAGCTCCTGCCCAGTCGAGCGCGTCGAGGATTGCCGGACTCCTCGTGAAGAAGGCTGTCGCTCCTCCTCATGATAAGGATGGAAAGCCAGCGACGCCGAGTAGTATGGCGCCGAGAGGTGCGGCGGCGAAGGAGAAGAAGGTTAGGAAGAGCGTGAGGTGGAAGGCGGAGGCGGAGCTCGTCAAGGTCGATATCGTCGAGAGGTACATCCGGAGCTTGGACGGATTGGACGAGGATGAAGACGAAGGGATGGAAGCTGGGTTGGGCGAGGTCAGAGAGATGGAGGAGCAGGAGGGCATGAGTTTGACGTTGCATTTCGAGAAGGAGGACGACGAGTTGGACGAGATGGACGAAGAGGTTGATTGGTATCAGCCTGTCGGTTCGTTGTTCTCCCTTTTTTCGTCCTTTCTTGGATCAAATGTTTACGATCGATTCTGTTTGCAGACATCGACCTGTCTAGCGAGTCTCTCGCGTCCTACACCGCACCTCCTGAGTCGCTCGAAGTCCCTTTTCAAACGACGCGCGAGTCCCAATCGCCGGCCATCGACTACCCCGACATCGACGACATCCCTCCAACCCCAAGCGAGCCACCGGAGTACACGGCCGTCGACGCTCCAACGCGTACGATGCCGCTCTCGTCGGAACTCGCGAGCGACCCGAGCGTGCTGCACGCCATCGCTCACGCGCAGAGCGTCGGCGCCGTGTTTGCCGGCGGTGCAGCGAGCGACGAGGACATTAAAAGGCTCCTGAGCCAGCTTACTCCGAACGCGAACGCGAACGTCGAAGTTGGAAGTGCGGGCGCTACGAGTGGAGCAAACGTTGGGAGGGCTGAGGGGGGTGCGGCTGCGCCGCCGCCGATGAACCTTGATTTGGGACAGCTTGTCCAGCTGAAGAACGCGTTGACGAGCGCGAGTAACCCGCCACCGGGGCTGTATGTTGGTGGTGGTGCTCAGCATCAGCAAGGTTTCGGGAATGTGCGTTTCAAGATCAGGGTTGATTACGTTAGAAAAAGGCGAAGGCGGTGCTGATGGTCTCCCCGGAACCTTTTTATTGCAGGGATACGGCGCGCCCCAGGGCTTCAATGCACCTCCTCTTCACCAACAGCAGCAAGGCTGGGGCCACCAGCCGAACGCACCACCGGCCTGGGGACCGGGCACGTGGCAAGGTCAAGGCCAAGGCGCGGCCGGCGGGAACGACGGCGGCGGCGGCGGCAGCAAGACCCGCAAGCGTGGCGTGGCGATCAAAGGCCGAAAAGCAAAGCAACAGGTTTGCAAGTTCTTCACAAGACCAAAAGGGTGTGATTGGGGAGAGAAATGTAAGGCCTGCGCGTTCTCTTCGTCTTTTCTTTCCCTTTCCCCCTTTTCTTCCACCGCATGTCCGGTTCGGTTGCTTCGAACCAACTCTGTGTAGAAGTCGTCGAGCGAAGCCGTATTACAGGATCATCCGCATGCTCTTTGGAGAGAGGCCGGGTCTCGCGTACCATCAACCCAGTTTGGCATCCCTTTCACGTAAAACGCGGAAAGCTGACTCGCTCCCCTCGTCTGATTGCCACGTCACAGGTGTCTTCCTTCATACGCGGGATGCGAGCGGAGTCGACGTTCGGGACCAGTGAATAGGTGGAGGATGAGGGACATCGTAGGATGATTACCGAGATGCCGAGATGTGTTTTACTTTGTTTTTAGCGGTACACTCCCCTCCCCGCCTCTGAGCCTCGCATGAACGCGAATACGACACATAACGCATCACCCCAATTTTCTTTCCCTTTTTTAACTTCTATGTATATCAAAGATGCAACCTGAAGAACAGGATCGTGGTTCCATTCATTCGTGTGCCCAACAGCAGAAGTCCGCGGGGTAAGAGAGAGGGCCTGGACCTGCTCGTTGGCGACGTGGAACTTTCGGGCGGCGCTCGTTCGCCTGCGTCGAGCGCGCGTCGCCACTCTTTCGCCTTCGCTTCGTCCTCGCGCCCATTTCTCGCACGACCGTCGCCGGATCGTCCAGTGGTGCAAGATTGGGAATTGATTGGTGGTGAATTGTCGATAGATCAAGGTGCGTGTTTCTTTTTGCTGCTGAGATGCAGCGAGCGGCGCGAGCTCGTTTGTCGGCCACGTTCGGAGAGCTGAAGTGGAGGAGGACGACGCGGGTACGGCTCAAGGGTCGCATCAACCAGCCTTCATCTAGAGTGTTGGACATTTGAGGCACCGAGGAAGCGAGGTCGAACTCGCGGCGGAGTGTCTCGAGGGAGCGAACCGCGGTGGAAGGACTTCGGCGAACGCGTTCAGGTCGATGGCGAGACGCGACTCGAGCTGGGGACGAACAAAGGCAACAGTCTAGAGGATCGGATGACGCCTGATGGGCGAGATCGAGCTGCTTTGGTCGCCTCATGCGCAATGCGACACCTGCGGCCGACACGGCGGAGCCTCAGATGAGCTGACTCTCCTTCACTTCTCCGGCTACAGATTCCCCATCAGCACCACCAGTAAAGCAACTCCACCAAGATGCGACCACGCTTGCTGGTCCTCGCCGCCGCCTGCCTCTCCCTCACGCCCTATGCGCTTGCTCAAGACCTCCCCGACAACGCGTCCGAGCTCCCCATCTCCCACCTCCTCACCCTCGCCTCCACCGCCCTCTCGTCCGGCAAGTCGAGCTCGGCACTCAACATATACGAACACATCCTCGAGCGCGACCCGACCGACTTTGCGACCCTCTACAAGCGCGCCACGGTCCGTCTCGCGACGGGACAGTTAGCGAAGGCGAAGGAGGGCTTCCAGGAGGTCCTGAGGGTCAGGGAGTTTGACCAGGCGTACTATGAGCTCGCGAGGCTGAATGCCAAGTTGGGAGAGTTTGAAGAGGCGAGGAGGAACGTCGAGACGTTCTTGAAGAGGACCAAGGGCAAGGAGTCGAAGGAGATTACGGACGCCCAGGCTCTGGTTCGTGTCCTTCTCGTCTTGTGGAGAAACAGGGTGCTGACATGCTAGTGCCTCGACATAGAGCAAGCAACTGTATCAAGCCGAGAAAGACCTTATCAAGGCTCGCAAAGCGCTCGCCGCCTCCGACCTCCCAAGCTGCCTTACCTCCTCCTCCTCCATCCTCACCCTCGCGCCCAACAGCGAAGAAACCCGTCTGCTTCGAGCAGAATGCTACCTCCTCTCATCCGAATACGACTCGACCGTCGGCGACCTCTCCCGCGCTGCCGCACTTTCCCCAAACCTCCCACCTCACCTCCTCCTTCGACTCTCGCTCATCTCCGGCCTTTTCCTCGATCAGGGAACTGCGATCCCAGTGGAGTCACTAGCGAGTATCAAGAGGTGTTTGTCGGCGGATCCGGAGTCCAAGACGTGCAAGAAGGCGTTCAAGGCACTGAAGGCGGCGGAAAAGGATCTCGCGAAGCTGAGGAACTGGGTCGACGGCGGGAGATGGGCCGAGGCGTCGTTGGTCCTCGCTGGCAGCTCGACGTCCGAAGGTGTCATTAAAACGATTAAGGCGTTGATCGAGTCCTACCAAGTCCCTCTTCCCGCTACTCCCGACGCTCCAGCTCCTCTCCCTTCCAACGTCCGCCTGGAGTACGAGTCGCCGCTGCTCACGCACCTCTACTCGACATTGTGTCGAGCGTACGTGACGCTTGGGAGTAGGAAGGCTGCCAGGGCGTGTGAGGATGTTTTGGCGAGGAACCCGCAGGACAGCTGGGGTCTTGTTGGGAGGGGCGAGAAGTTGATGGTGGAGGAGAACTGGGAGGAGGCTGTGAGGGTGCTTAGCGATGCTTTCGAGCAGACGGGTAAGAGCGATAGGAACGTGAGTTGTTGATCGCTTTTCCAAGGTTCTTGATGGACGGAGGATTGGGGGATGCTGACGTGTTCTTGTTGGGCGCGACAGATTCTCGAGAAGCTTCAAAAGGCGCAGAGGTTGTTGAAGCAGTCGAAGCAGAAGGTCTGTTTTGCTCGCATGAGCATTTTGAGACAGTGCTAACGAGGATAGCGACCATGCAGGATTACTACAAAGTGCTTGGAGTTTCCCGCGATGCCGACGCCAAGACAATCAAGCGTGCCTAGTGAGTTTTCACTACTTGCAATGGGTCTTGGCGAAGTTATGCTTATCTTCTTTTGGTCTCAGCCGCAAAGCGACTCTGAAGGCTCACCCTGACAAGGAGGGCGGCTCGGAGGAGAAGATGGCCGCGCTCAACGAAGCGTACGAGGTTCTCAACAACCCAGGTCCGTCCCTCTGCCCACTCCTCTCGTCTTTTCTTTTACCAACCTGATGTCCTGTCTCATAGAACTCCGCGCCAGGTTCGACAACGGCGAGGACCCGAACGACCCCTCGCAGGGCCAGCAGGGCAACCCCTTCGGCGGACACCCGTTCGGCGGCGGGTTCCAACATGGCGGTCAATTCTTCCAGGGTGGATTCCCTGGTGGTGGATTCCCCGGTGGACAGTTCAAGTTCAACTTTGGTCATTAAGAGGGGGATCATCGAGTAGATTAGTTGTGGATGGCCGCAGAACGGCGGGAATGCAACGATGCTGGCGGTTGTCTTTCCTCATGCTCTCGATGTTCAAACGGTGGCAGTGTTCAGCTGACGCTGGTCAACTGTTTGCGTTTTGTTCAATTTACAGGACGTTGGACAGAGCTCAAGTGTCTACAGCACCGCAAACTCAGCCACGGTCCCTCCCTCGCCGTCATCGACGAAGCTTCCGGCAATTGTGAGGTTCACGTAGCGAGCTGTGAGTTGGGTCGAGAGCGAAACGTTTGTGAGGTTGCCGATCTTGGTCGTCACCTCGTTGTCGAACGTCGCGTTGTAGGGTGCGCTGATGTTGACGGACGCGCTCGAAACGACGGTGAGGTTCGCAAGGTCGGTGCCGGCTGCCACGCTGTAAGAAGTCGGCGGAACTGGAGGGTGCCTCAAATCAGCAACTTTTGTTTTGTCGACCCAGCCGTCGGTGACAAATGCTTACCAGAACCCCAATTGAAATGGAAGCCCTTGATCGTCTTCTCGGCGCCCAAATCCACCGACATCGTCGCGGAAGCGTTGGTGAGCGGTTGCCAAACGGTCGAGTTTGAGCCGTCAATGGCCGAGAGTGCGTATTGTCCGGGGACAATCTGGGGGTCGACGATGCTGAACCCTGTGTCGTCGTTGAGCGACGTGGCGCATTGCGCGAGGTTGCCTTCGATGAGGGTTCCCGTCGTTGAGCGCGTTGGGACGGTCAGACTCTCCCCTACGGCTAACGAGCTGCTCAATCGGCAGATCAGACGAAAGTTGCTTCCCAAAACGATCGAGACAAGACGCACTAGTTCCCAGCCTTGGAGTTGGAAGACCCAATCTCGACCGTGACGTTGCCCGAACCGCTGCGCCTCGTGACGGTAGTGCTTTCAGTGGCGAGAGAGACGTCGAAGAGGCTACCTTGCCAGTCCAGGCCACGGATCGTGTAGTTTGTGAGCTGGACTGGGAGGATCGGGTCGAGGTAGAGCGAGTTGAGTCTCGAGCGGTAGCCGGTGAAACCGTGAGTGAAAGACCTACGTAAGGAGCTGTCGGTATAAGCCATATATAAAGTTGAAAAAAGTGACGCTTACTGAAGGAAGCCACCGTGTCCGGTCAGGAACGTGAAGGCGGGATTGGTGCCGCCGTTTGTATCGTACGTGTCCGTCGTCTGCTCCGAGAACCTGGCGGAAAGAAGGAGTGAGGAGAAACGTCATCGAATTGGTTCGATATAATCCTTACTGATAGAAAGGAGCACGGGAATAAGGCTGAGATGCACCCAACATGTAGGTGTAAGAAGCACAGCCCATAGGACTGATCGCTGACGCATCAATGCTACGAAAAAAAAAGGGCCATGGTCAGTTCGGGCATTAAGAATTAAGAAAGCGTTGACATACCTGAAGATTGAATAGGTCATCCCTGGACCATTGGGCTGTTGGGAATATCGGCGTGAGCTACGATCTGGGCGACATGAAGGAGAACAGGCTCACGGAAGTAGCGCCGGCGTAGTAGTCCAAGTCGGCAATTGCCTGAGTTTTGGTCTGATTGTACTCCAGTGGATACGTCAGCAGCTGAAAAAAGGGGCGACGGTCAGTCATGTTTGAGGTTTTACGAGCTTTATGGTGCACTCACAACCACGTCGGCCTGCTTGACGTCGGTCGTGCCATTAAACCCATCTGAGGTGGTAGAAGACATCAATACCTGGCTGTGACACGCAAAAAATTCCACCAACCGTATTCCAGGATGATGCCGGAAGAAGAGTCCGACAAAATGGTGATCTTGTCCGCAATGGCCGACCAGTTGCCAGGAACGGACTCCCCGATCTCAGCGGCAAGGGCGATGGCTTGCCTAAGAATGACCTGGATACCGGCATTGGCTGTGGAAAAGAGTTTTCAAGACCCGTTCGTTCTACTGAAGCGCGCTTCGCAGGTCACTTACTGAACGCAGCGTTGCTGAGAAGTGAGACACGTGAGCAAGTAGCGTTGACAAGAAGCGAGAGAGAACATACTTCTTGAAGTTGGCATATTCATCCGGGTCGGTCTCATTGAGCGTGTCGTATCCACCAGTGGTCGAGTTGTACACGACAAACGACTCCCAGAACTCCGCGATGGACGAGATGACAGGCCAGCCCTTCTCTTGAAGCCAAGTCTTGTTGCCCGTTGCGGCGTAGTACTGATAGTGTGCAAGAACGATGTCGTTGTTAAGGTGATATTCACTGGAAACAAAAGGTCATCAGTGAGTTGGCGAGAACGGGGTGCAAGGAACGAAGGCGGACTAGTCGTAGCACTGATGCATGCAAGCCGTAAGCGGACGTTCACTTGGTAGAACGTCGGACCGAAAACTTACAGGGCCAACACCGGTGCAGTTTCCGAAGCGACCACCGGTCCAAGGATAGATAGCTCCAGAGACATTGTACTGCTTCGCGTTCTCCTGCGCCGCTCCGAGTTGGCGGTAGCTAGATGCAGTGGCAGGTTAGCACCGAACCATGACACTCACGGCCAGAACACACCGGAAGTTGACTATGCTCTGGAAAAAAGGAGACTTTTAGCCTCTCTGTCGTCTCAGAGAGATAAGTCAAAAAGACAAACCTCAGCATACGAAGGGAAAAGAGCCAGCAGCGATGGGTACATCCAGAGGTCGGCGTCCTGGACGCAAAGTGTCAGACGGGGAATGACTGCAGGGGAAACCAACACGACTCACCCAGAAAATCTGCGGGTATGCTGATTAGTTCCACACCTTCTTCAAGTCACACCATTAAGAACTCACCTGGCCGGCATACGAATCACTCGTGAGTCCCGCCGGTGCAATGCTGTTGTCG
Source organism: Pseudohyphozyma bogoriensis (assembly GCA_024364755.1). Lineage (NCBI taxonomy): Eukaryota > Fungi > Basidiomycota > Microbotryomycetes > Chrysozymaceae > Pseudohyphozyma > Pseudohyphozyma bogoriensis. The sequence goes on from JALBUQ010000175.1 coordinate 38,596, forward strand.
CCCAACCCCGTCGACTCGTTCCCCTGCCTGACGTTGCTCAGAATGTGGAACAAGCTGGCCCTCGTAGCAAGCTGCAGCTCATCGTCTCCCGGAATGAGGATGTCCGACTCCTCCCACAACGCGTTCCACGCTTCCGAGTGCTCCGCTGCGATGTCGGTGTATCCCGTCAGATTGCCGTGTCGGGCCCAGTGAATCGCGGTCGCTGGCGCAGACACTCCGTACGCATCGGAGGAAGCGATACCAACGTATTTGGTGAAGCTCGCCGTGCCAGTCTCTGAGGCGGTGAGCGAGTAGCATTGCGAGGCGGTCGCGGGGTTGGTGTTGATGGAGAGGCAGGCGGGTGACGTGGTGACGGGGGAGGCGAGGGGATAGACGACGCCGACGGAAGCGATGTACGCTGTAACGTTGGAGATGCCATTGGGCGAGACGGCCGAGTAGATTGTGTTGGTGTAGTTTTTGAGGACTCCAGCGGCGACCGGAGTCGTGCGCCACGATCCGGCTCCCTGCGTTGACCAGCCATTCAGCGGGCTTCTCGTGTGACTGACAGAGACAAATTGGAGCTACTCACATCAAGGACATCGGTGAATGACAAATTTGCACCAGCAGCAAGGCCCTCAACGTCTAATCTCACGACACCGAGGTTGGGCATCGTGCGATGCGCAAAGATGGTGAAGAGGAGGCTGACCGGCGAGCCACCCGTCGGGGTCCAAGTGAGCGATGTCTTGACGATGCCGTCCTGGATCGACATGGATTGAGTCCAGTTCGAGATTTCAGACGTGGGGGTGGAGTTGGAGTACGTGCTGCCGTTGAGGGTGAGGTAGATGGAAGACCACGTGGGGATCGTCGAGATGGGCTGCTCGCCGCCGGTCTGGGCCTGCGGTCAAAGAAAAGTGTGAGTGATTAAAGCGGGACCAGGTAGCAGCCTTTCTGGCTTACAAAGTTGGTTCCATTGGTTTCAGCCTGCTGGTCGTAGAAGCCGGCGACCATCGCCGCCGTGAAGCGCTTGTCGAAGAGCGGCCACCCGTTGGTGCCATCGTTGGGGCCGACAGGAGTGATCTCGGTGTACCCAAACCCTTCTACGGGGATGCGCTGACCGATGTAGCCGTTCGCAACGTACGGCTGGACGGAGAAGGACGTCCGGTTGAAGTTTGTCGACGAGAGATCGTACGAGACGCCGAGAGCTGCCGGAACACCGAGCAGCAGCGCTGTGCTCAGCCCGAGGAGACCCATAACTGCCTACACTTTGATTTAGATGTAGAAAGAATGGAGTGGGAGAAAGAAGAGGAGAAAAAGCGGGGCGGAACTGACTACAAAGTGTGGGGTGTGGTCGGCGGAGCGGCGCGCGAGCCGAGTCCTCCGAGGACGTCATGTCCTCTGTAGATCACCGGGTCGCTTTCCTTCCGCGTCCCGGCAGGGCCGAATGGTCCACGAATCACGACTTTTGGTCCCAGTCAAACCTGGCACATTTTACACCATTATTTGCACAGCTCAAGTGAGTTTGAATGGTCCGACAGATGATGCGGACGCGCCGCGGGGCGGGATGTGGAGCGTGTGGCTTGAGTAGCTCTGCCACGTGACCTTGTTGTTCCAACGGAAGGTAAATGGCGGCCTAGACACAAGATCATCTTTGAAGCAGTGGAAAGTGCATTTTGGTTTTCCATACATAGAGTGTAGCAACACAAGCCGAGAACAAAGCCAAAGCCTTTGACGCGTTGACCCTTCTGCATGTCTCACCACCAGGTTGCGTCGAAGGAATACTGCGAGACCGATCTCAAGCGACGCTCAAGCCTCGAAGGATAAAAAATTCGAACAACAATGAGGACTGTCACATTTCAGTGTCTGTGTAAACCCGTTCGCCACTCCTGCACCACGCTTCTCATCACACACCAGTATAGTTCCCAATCCAGGTCGTCGAGTTCCCTACGCTCAACGCATTCTGCGGACACTGCACCACCTCCAAACTCTCGACATTCCACCCACTCCACTTTGTCCCATTTTCACCCGCCCACGTCGGCTTGTCGTACCCTCTCATCCTCCACGCATGCCGCGAGAGCTCGACGACGGCCGAAGGGTTTCCAGTGACCGAAGAAGCGGACGTCGGGTTCGAAGGATAATGAAGCGTGTAGCCATCATTGTGGTCCACAAACGCGCAACAGCTGTTCGTGCGCCCGAAAAGACTCCAGTAGAGGCTTCCTGAGACGCCGACCTCGGTCGGGGAGCCGGATGACGTGGCTAGCGAGGTCGGAGAGAGGGATTCGAGCGTCGACAGGAAGGTCGAGATGGGGGTGGGGAGGAAAAGGTAGACAAGTCCGCCTAGCAGTGGGCAGAAGAGGAGAAGGAAGATGGTGAGGTGCCAGCGGCGGAGGGGGAAGGATTTGTCGAGCAGTGGTGTAGAGGTCGTGGTCGATGGAGGCGTCGGAAAAGATGGGAGCGGTGGGAAGGTAGGATACGATGGGGGCTGAGAGGAAGTCGAATCGGAAAGAAGCTTCTCCTCCGTCGCTGTCGCCGCGAGTGCGACTGTTGATCCCGTTCCTCCTACCGCACCTCCACCGACACCAGCGTACCCTCTCTTCCTCCTCGCCCTCCTTCTCGCCCCGCAGCAGCCACACCCCACACATCCCAGACTGATCCTCCACGGCCACCACTTTGCCGGCAACACCCACATAATCCCGACCAGCACAACAGGGATCGCGACGAGCGCATACCAAGCCGGCGAGAAATACCGGTTCGTCCAGTCGAACTCTCCAACGATGAACACTTTGTCGTGGGATTTGGTGAGGGAGGCGGCTTTTTTCAGGTTGTAGGCGTAGGGTGGGTAGAAGTGGTCTGAGCTGCGTTCGTGAGAACACGTCAGCCTTTGCCCGGAAGCGGATGAAGGAAGAAGCAACGCACTAGAGATCGACGTCCGCAATGCCCAGCTCTTCGCTTCTGACACCATAGCTCCCACTCATAACCAAGGTGTTCGGCGCCAGCTCCTTCAAGTAGTTCGCGACGGCGGTCGTCCATTCGACTGGCGGCGGGTAGTTCGACAGTCCCCACCCTCCCAACTCGTTGCCCGTCTCAAATGCGAGAATGGTGGGCTCCTCTGCCATGGTGAGCTGTTTGAGCCGGTGGCAAGGTCAGCGTTGGAGGCTCCAAACGAAAGACACGACCTAGGGAGAAGGGGGACGAACGTTGGTGATGGTGCTGCGGTGAGTAATTAGGGTGGAGATGTATGACTTGAAGGTGGAGTAGACATCGCTCGTGAGGTCGTAGAAAGGGTCGAAGTTGGTGTCGGACAAGTTATGGAATCGAAGGAACGTCGGGATGCCACCGTGCTGTTGGGTGGATCGGCGTCGTAAGTTTCTCCGCTGAAGAGAGTTGTGAGACGAGCACTAACGTAATAGTCGTATTGGTCCGTGAGCGGCAAGATTAGCCGCATGCCATACCTGCCGGCGACGCCCAACGTTAGCTTCTTGCCCTCAAGTAAACAACGCCAGCCGAACAAGCAAAGACGCACGACTTTGCGGCCCAAATGGCCCAATCGATTGCCTCGAGCGCTTCCTGATTCACGACTCCCAAGCTCGGCACGACGGACAAGCTTGTTCCGACCGACACTCCGAGCGTCGTGGAGCGGATCGTTGCTGTTTGCGGGGGCGGACGCGAGCGTAGGTCGAACGATCAGCTGGGCGGAGGGAGTCGGACGAGGAATAGACAACGCACTTGCACCCATCGCTGATGCTACTGCCATTATCTCTAGCACTCGAGACTGGGAGGGATACGACGGATTGGGGACGACATTCTCGTCAAGCCCTGAGCGTACCCGCTCGGCGTCAGCCGGTCCCCTTCTCCTCCGGCGTGAATGCGACATAAGGACGCACCTAGCCAGTAGATATTCGGTCCTACAGCTTTGTATAGGTGCCCGTCTAGAAGCAGTCGAGTGCCGTTCCGAGTTACGAACGAGGAAGGGGTCGGGAGGGCTAGTGTCAAGGGCGACGAGAGGGTGAGCGTCGAGGCGGAGCTAGTCGGCGTGGCCAAGCACCTAAACAGCAATGTGAGAAAGTCAGCATACTTCACGTATAGCTGCCCCGTTGGATGAGCTCACGTCGACGCGCTTGTCGAGCTCATCCTGCTCCCCAGCTCGGCTCCGCCGGCGTGCGCCTCCAGCAGTCACTCTTGGACGTGAACGTCGTGCGATGCGACTTGGACGAGAAACAAGCGCCGAATATGCCAAACGAACGGGGCTTGATGCGCAATCGGGGGTCTCACAGAGAGGTGCGGAGCGAGACGTTACGAGACAGCTCAGCTCGAGCGAGCAGTGGAATTGTTGGACTTGTATTGAGAAATGGCGCGACCTTGGCCCTCGTCGTTACCCTTTCTCTTCAATTTTGATGGCAAGTTCGCTGACGTACTTTGCTTTATGTTGTGCACCTGTTCTGAGGCCAGCTTCATCTGCTGATCATCAACTGACCATCCGGCGAGGTGCGAGAGAATCGGGTTGACTGAAGAGCTTCTCGACAGCAACGTCTCGAAGAACCTGCAACCCTTCGAATTCTACTAGAAGGCGAAGCGGTAAACAGGCTGAGCGGGTGTCTCGAAGTATTTTGTGGAGATGTGTAGGAAGTGCGGGATTCGTGGTGGGCGGAGAGGAA